>SRPO01000510.1:0-13665 GCA_018360065.1 Claviceps pazoutovae
GGGGGGGGGGGGGGGGGGGGGGGGAGAGATATGTGACTTGAAAAATTGAATTATTTGTCGTTACTCTGTATTCTCTCTCGCCGTAAGACATCAGTGAGGTACCTAACTGGGTTGAAAACTGCTGCCTCGCCGTACACTATACTGCCCGTAAGAAATGCACTTTTGCCGCGTTGTGCGCCCCAAAGGCCAGGCGGGGAGTCCATGAACCCAACACATAATATATACCAGTTGTGAGACAAACGCGTATTCGTGACTTTTGATTTACGGAAGCAGTGCCAGGTAGGGGCAGATGACCGTCGCAATTGACTGGCCCATGGTGTCTCGACTCATTCGTCATCATCATCGTCGTCGTCGTCGTCGTCGTCGTCGTTGTTGTTGTTGTTGTTGTTGTTGTTGTTGTTGTTGTCGTCGTCGTCGTACAAGCTCTTTTTGGTTGCACTTCCAAGTCACCCGAACCGTTGGTACCATTTACAGAGGCCGTCAAGTTGGTTCGTACATCTATGTTACTCGCATAGCAATTGTAGCGGACCAATGCGCGCACTCTACAAATTACCTCGTACACATAAGTTCAATCTACCGCAGGAGGTGACTGCGCCCCACCACATGCAAAGAAGCACGCGTCGATCGGCTGCGTCCAGATTCATACCCACCCGACAAACCCAGTGCCCAGACATACGCAGTTCCTCGGCACTTTGGTCGACATTCGTTTCCATTATTTAGCTGTTGGCTTGGATTACTTTCGTCTGCTCGTCACGTCTCGATCACTTCGCCATGAGGTAAAACGGCCGACGACCAGAGATGGATTACTGCTCGCTCGTCTTGATTCCAATCCCATCTGGTCAAACGGCGTCGGCGAAAGAGTGTCCATCGAACAACACCAAGACATTCGTTTGACCCCCTCGCAGTTGGAATTTTTCTTGGCACGGCAGGTCGTTTTCCGGTGGATCCAGGGGCCTAATATGCAGCTGAGCCCATTGCAATCGCGGCTTGCAGCTTCGCTCGCCGCTACGGTGTGCCTGTTCCTACTGTATCTCCTGCTTCTGGCCCCCCAGGGAGCTGTCGCCTTCGAACTCCCTCTCGACTCCTTGTCCAGATCATCATCCTCCTGGACCGACTTGGCTTCCATAGAAGGCAACGACGATCTCGGCTCTCATACCCCATTTTATGAACCTATTCTCAACTTCCTGGGCCGCAGCATACTCGGCCGTGCTGGGGACACCATTCCCCTCGGAGACGAAGCGCCTTTGGCCTTTAATCTTCAGCCGGGCAACGCACCGATATGCTACATCATCAAGAAAGGATCGCTGGGCAACAGCACCGATCCGGCCAGTCGAAAACGAGATGACGACGACGACGATGACGACGACGACCCAGATGATACGGCGAATGCCTCGGTTTACGAGGGCATGAATACCACCATGTACATATCTGCGAACACATGCCTACAACCGAAAATACGGCCGAAGGGTAACGACACCGACAAGAGCAACAAGTCCGGATCAAAGCCACCACAATTAATTCTGTTCTTGTCCAACGGCACAGACAAAGATGTAGGATGCCCCCGAATCACAAACAGCACCAGTGGAGAAGTGACACAAGGCTTCACAGCTCACAATTTTGAGGAAGGTGCGGTGACAGTGAGCCTCATCAATGCAACGACCGACGTCTACATCGGTATCTATGCGCCAAATATTGAGGATGACTATGAGGGCGTGTATAATTACCAGGTTGCGGCGTCGAGTACCGACTACTTTCACGACTATCAGAGCAACGCGGAGGATGGTGCAGAGCTGCTTTGGATGGACAGCGACTCGACAGCTGCGCTTCTGATGACACGCAACTTGACCGACGATGCTAGCGAGACTCGCGAGGTCTGGAGCGAGGACCCGCCTTATCAGCTCTACGTGAGCGGGCAAGACTGGCCAGTGCTAGACGGCCTTCGTCGCTCAGCTTGCGGGCTGGAGAACAATGCGCCCATCGGCAGCAACGGTCACGGAACTGCAAAGAATAACGAAATGGTCAAGACCTCGATGACGCTTAGAGGGCCTGGTGGTCTGCCAAAGCAGCAGTTTTATGTGCTGGGACTGAACGCGACGACATCTTATAGCGGGATGCTCGTTCTACCTGCCAACACGACGGTGAATGTGAAGAGGCAGGACGATGCAAGCGGGAGCTCGAGAAAGCGCGGAAGTATTGTTTTCGAAGGCACGACTTTTCAGACCAATGCTGGTACGTAAACAAACTGAGGCACCAAATGGGTCCTCTCTCTCCCTTTCTACATGTTTACATCCTATCTTGGGTACGTAGATGTACGAATGTGAACTTGCACGACTAATCTGCCACACAGCACCCAATTGCAAGGTCGTGACAGACCTGGAGTTCTGCGACGAGATTCAATACGCGGTGCCAGGAAACGATGGCAAGTTCAACAACACCGAGCTAGCCAAAACATACGACAAGCAAGCCAAGAGCATATACGACAACTTCCTCAAAGTCATGCAGCAAATCCAGTGCGAAGCTGACAGGACATCCCGATACTCGCTCGCCAGAACATGCGAGGACTGCAAAAGAGCCTACAAACGATGGCTCTGCACCGTCAGCCTCCCCCGGTGCGAAGACTTTTTCAGCGGTTCCCCCTTCAGCGTCGTGCGAAACGTAAACCAGGCATTCCCCAACGGCACCTTCTTGCCGGCCGACATCCGTCAGGAACTGGCCAAACTGCCGTCGCAGAATGCATCACGCAACGCGTTCATCGACCAGACCATCCAGCCAGGACCGTACAATGAACTCATGCCCTGCGAAGATATCTGTTACCAGGTGGTGCAGAGCTGCCCTGCGGCCATTCAGTTCAAATGTCCGCAGCCGGGCATGTATGGCTTCAACATGACGTATGGGGTCCGGGTTGCCAATAGCACCGTGGTGTCGTGTAATTTTCCGGGTGAGGCGAGAACGCCAACGAGCGCGGGGACGGTGACGATGCCTGGCTTGGCGCTCGTGGCGTGGGTTGCGCTTTTTCTATTTGGCTTGTTGGTGGTGTGGTGAAGAACTGATGAGACTCGGAAAGGCAGAAGATGTGGCTGAGATGAAGGAAGAAGGAAGCATATTCGGCATGATTGGCGTAATGAAATAGTCATGGGACGGCGTTGATGAAGCGGCTTTTTGTTAAGATTTGTTCGACATACTATTCTATCTAGTTTACCTGCCCCATTTTCTTACTCTTGTCCATACATCCCCTTTTTATTCAATTTTTTTTTACTTTGCACCAAATTGACTGCTATGCAACGTTGGCTGCTATTCTGCCCCGTTCGCGACGAGGCTTGGGTATTCGCTGGGCAACATTCTGGCGGACATGTAATTTTCCGATGGTATCCGGTGTGAGTCAATACATGGAGCACGAGTTCAACCCGACGGACGCGGGACGGGAATACCGTTGCCGACGGGCGATACGATGCGATGCGATGCGGTGCGGTGCGGTGCGGCAACAGGCTTCTGAATCTTCCGTGTCATGGCGTCCCTGGCTCCAGGGTTGGGGGTCCCTTCAGGCCACCTTTTAAGTTTTGACAATGTCAATTACCTTCAGGGGTATGCCGGCCCCCGTTGGCCCTCGAACCGCCCCACTTGACTTGCTCGCGGCACGACAGCTTGCAGCTTTGCCAGCTTGCCGCATCTCGTCTCGCCTTACTCTGTCCCTTGAAAAGCAAGGCCTCATCTTTCTTCTGCCTCTTCCCCATTGCTTGAGTGGTCTACCGAATCGTGGACATTGTGTATTTCTCGACTCAGTCGTCTTCTCCTTCGGTCTCTTAACCCCCTCTTCTTCTTCTCGACAGGTATCCGCCTCCTCGTCGCGATGCTGTTCTCCTTGCTACTCCCCGTGCTTGCTCTGCAGGTCTTCGGTGCATCCGCTGTATGTGAAGCGCGCCTTTTTTTCTGCCCACGTGTCCAATGAAAGTTCATGGAGAAAATGTGGTCAAGAGGACTAACATGCCTGTCCTGGTCAGGCTGATGATGCCGCTGCCGCCAACGATCGCGCTCCCCCGTCGCAGCCCGAGCTCAAGGCCAGCGTGAAAACGACATTCCCTGATGCCGACATCCTGGGCGTGCGACTCGTCAACGGCCACGCGACAACAGCTCTGGTCGAGTTCACCAACCACGAGGATGGCCCTATCCAGGTCGCTTTCTTGGCAGGCCTCGTCGCCAACCCCAAGGCGCTCCCCGAGGGCTCGCTCGAGTATCAGAGCATCCTTCACAACTTGACCGCCGTACAATACAACCATGCCATCGAGGCCGGCGAGACCAAGAGTCTCACCTACCCGTTCGTTCTCGACATGCAGCCGCAGGATGTGAAGCTGCAGCTCGCCGCTGTGGTGGCCAGCGGAACGAACCAGGTGCACCAGATTGTGGTGCACGAAGGCCCGGCTTCCATCGTTGAAGCTCCTACGAGCTTTCTCGACCCTCAAATGTATGTTATCCGTCCTCGCCATCATCCATGATGCCCAACTCATCTGCATGAAGCTGGTCCAAGCGTGACCTGAAGCACGGCAATCGCTAACACTCATCCATCGCGACAGCATCTTCCTCTACCTGGTCCTCTCCGGCGTCTTCGCCGGCACGCTCTACTTTGTGTACAAGACATGGATCGAAGCCCTGTTCCCCCCAGCCAAGCGCACAAAGACCTCCGTCGGCAAGAAGGCCAAGAAGATTTCTGCTGATGCCGACGCCACCCTCTCGGCCTCCGACTCGGCCGGCGCTGCTACCGGCTCCAAGACGTACGACGAGAGCTGGATCCCTGAGCACCACATGCACCGCCCGGTCGCGAAGCGTGTCAGATCTGTTGCCAAATAGGAGATCGACATGGCTTGTACTTGTCTCGTAACGTGATAAAATGTAATGAGATGTTTACTTGAGTGTGCGTCGCAGTGATGAGGGTGTTCTTTTTATATAAGCTCGATATTAGGGTAGAGAAATGCGTGCGCATGTGTACAAAACAATGATCAGTGTACCTGTTGGGGGTATATACAGTTTGCGATGCCAGACGACAGATGTATTTGGAAAAACAAAACTCTGAGCATATGAACAAAATAAAAGGGGGCACGGGCTCACTGCGAGAAGTTCAAGGTTCTCGGGTTTGAAAATTTCAAAGAAACACCTCACCTCATGGATCGGCATTGCTGCATTCAAGTACATGAAGCACCCCGTGTCCCCTGGTCGTGACTCGTTAGACAGAAGTGTGACGTGTCAGATGCACCCAGCGCGATTGCCGGAAGAAAAGCTGGCATAATGTATGCATTCCATCGTCTAGCGACATGTTGTCATACTGTGTGAGATACAAAAAGACAAGAAGCTTGAAATCGGTCATAAAATTCGATTACGCGTGGCTAGAGCACATGGGCAACACTTTTCCATGAGAGAGAGCCCTTTGCTTTTTGCGACTTCAGGAGTGTGACATCCCAGCAGCCCCTTTTTTCCGGCAAGATCCCCCGAAAAAGTATATCAGATTGTCTTTGTTACTCTAATACAAGGTAGCAGCGAGAGGCACGTTCATCCTGATCAGTGATGGGGATGCTCTCCACAGAGCGCGTCAAACAAACAAGACGATGTTGGCATTGATGGGCGCATTTGTTATTGAACCACCACAACGGTCCAACGGGACGGCGTCAGAGCATCTGACGGCTTCATCTATTCATTGGTACATGAATAAATCTATCCACTCATTCATACTACTTCAACCTCATGTATACATATCCATCTGCAGAAAATGTCGCACATATCTAGCTATCTATCTATTCTAACACGCCTGCCTCACGTCACTAAGTCGAGAGTCACGAGCACATATCCCTGAACGGACACGGCTCTGTCTGTTTTCCTGCAATCTACCCAGTGCCAATGCAGTCGATCCAAGTGTATATCAAGCTTCCCATTTCGAAGCGATTAGTACAAGCGTGCGTGTTGATCAGCACCAGCCCAGACCGTGTAGGTATTACCTGGTGGCCACACAAAGCTCATCAAGACCCCAGAATCACGTCAATCCTGTACATGTACGTCGTGGCCTCTTCGCCGTGTCAACCCGCGCTGCAGCCGCCTCACCAGCCAAATAATTCATGACTGCCTTCTCTTGCATCTTCCCCGCCGCTTCGTCCCCTTTGTGATGCTTCGCATTCCCCGCTGCCCGCGCAGCAGTGCCAAACAGACATTCCCACAGATCGTTCTTGTCGACCATTTCGCCCGCCGATTTATCCTTGCTCATCAGCTTGGACAGGGATGCGTGCTCGAGCTCCAGGGTATTGGCTGCTTCAAAGCTGGCATTGAGTATGTCCGACGTCGCCGCGGTAGCCTTAGTGGCCTTTCTAGACTTTCTGGTCTTCTGGGTCGTGTTGGCCTGATCAGCGTGGCTGCTAAGGCCTTGTCGTTTACCTAGGTGCTTCATGCGGCGCTGCACAGAGAGGTTGCACACGCTCTCTTCGACCGTGCCCGACACGAGGTACAGCCAGACGGTCGTCTCGCGCTGTTGCCCGATGCGGTCGACCCGTGCGATTGCCTGCAGTTCCAGGGCGGTATTGAGGAGCGGCTCACAGAGGAAGACATGGCTGGCGTTGACGAGATTGAGTCCGCTGGAATGGGCCCGCGCGTGGAGAAGAAATACCTGGACGTCTGCGTCCTCCTTGAACTTGGCAATGCCTCTGGGATCGTCAATGGACGCGTGTCTGATGCAGAATCGTCGAAAGGCATTGCGCAGAATCTGGAGAAAGTCCTGATATCTGTGTCGAGTTAGTACGTATAAAGATGGCGGGGCCGAGTTCGTTTTGAAAGGAGAGAACAAAGAAGACGAGGGCCAAGTGGGAGGGGGAGAGGGAAGCCACCATATCCCGAAGAGCAGAGCAGAGCTCTACAAAATCATCGAATGGGAGTTGGTGATACATTTGTGGCATTCAAGTTCAATAATCAGACTGGTTACGTACTGAGAAAACACGATACATTTCGCTCCAGGGTCCGATACCCTCAGCCACGACAGATGCCGAATTAGCATGTCAATCTTGGTCGTATACGACGGCCCATCCAGGTCAATGTTTTGAATCTCGGCTAATTGCTTGGCATCGAACTCGGAGTAGATTCCCGTCGTCGGTGCGGTTGACGAAGATGATAACGGCTCCATCTCGCGTCTGCTTTGCACTGTGGTCGTCTCCTCACTGCGAACCTGCAACTCCTGCGGCTTGATGGCAATATTATGCAAGTTGGACGACTTGAGTCCTTTCTTGCATACGGGACAATTGTGGCGAGACTTGAACCACAGCGTGATGCATTCTTTGCAAAATTGATGTCCACACACGGTCAGGACGCCCAATACAAAAGGCATTTGGCAAATAACGCACATGCGTGGCTCGTTGGACTTGGAACCCGCGTCCCTCAGGTTCAGAAGATAGCGGTGCTTGGACTCGGCGGAGGAGAGCTTCTCGCGTAGCTCATTCTCAGTTTGCCGGAGCTCGTCAATGACTTCATCGGTCTTGGGGCCGTCGTAAGGGAGCACGGCGTCGGACACGGCCTGCAGCTGGCGATAGTAATCGAGTCGGGCATTCATGGTGGCCTTGAAGCCCTCGATTTCGGATTCCAATGCGGACACCGCCTTTTTTTGCTTGCTCATCTGCGCCTGTATAGACTGGAGCTGGTCAGAAGCAATCTGTGCCTCGAGGGCGTCGCGACTTCCTGGGGCAGCATCGGGTGATAGTCGCGATTGTAAGCTGCGAAGTTCAGTCACAGCAGCCCGCATGGATACAGTCGGCATCTTCGGGTCCATTTTAGCTCTCAGTTTCAGCATCTCAAACATCTTCTCCGGCGCAGGCCCATCGCCAGCCGCGGCCAGTCTCAGAGACGTCTGCGTTTCGTGCTTGGCAAGTTCATTGATCTGACCAGTTATAGCATCGTGGCGATCAGCAATTGCAGCCCTCAGAGTAGTCACGTATACCATGAGCAAATCTTGGAACTTGGCAGAGTCTCCAAGCTCTTCTCCAGTACCCTCAGCCTGGTCCGTAGCCGCATCCGTGTCCGAGCCCGCGGCCTCGTCGTCCTCGTCGACTAGAGGCCGCAAGAGCAGTTGTACAACTTCTTCACGCCACTCGTCAATCACGTTTGCATGTGCATTGAGCTGTTCGTAGAGCACCTCCAGATTACTCACAAGCAGCCCACTTTCAATCCCCTTGCGCGGGTTCCCAACGAGCTCGGGTATTTCAGCAAAACTTTGTTGGGAGGCCTTACGACGGATTGTGTCCATAAAACGGGTCGCTTTGTCATGGCACTCGCGCAGTATCTCTTGTCTCAGCAATTTGGCTGTACCGTAGCCTTCGTCTTCCATTTCTTTGAGGCGCTGAAACTCCTCTGAGCCTGGGTCAGTCATCTCTTTGTTCTCCTTGATTTGAAACGCTGCGTTGGCACAGAAAAACACCGCTCTGTGGTGCAGCTCGAGCGCCGACCGATGTCTTCGGCGATATTCACCGATTTTACCTTTGGATTCCGACTCGTCGTCCGACTTCTCCTCCTCTCCACCCTCGAGGCCCGGATCGCACGCAATGCCGACCGCCTGCTCCCTGCCAGACTCTCGAATGGCATCCATGAGTTTTTTCTTGGCATTCAATACTAGTTTTTCGGTATCTCTCCTCACCTCAACCCACAGCGCCATCGCCTCTTTCACACGAGGGCCATTCTCATACAACTGGCCTCTTGTCAAGCGAGTGAGCAGATACACTCTCTCTTCTGCTCTGATGGAGTTTCCGCTGTGTACCAACATCGCAGTGAGAACTTCGTCCACGGTTTGGATCGGCTTCGATTTGTGGTAACCTAACAAACGGCGACTGTGCATACCAACCTCTGGATGCAGTGTTGTTTGACGAAGACGATTCAGCCATGTTCGCATGGCAGCCTCGTATTGTTCCGGATTCCAATCGTCTGTCTTCGGGGTGCCGTCAACATGAAGCCCGCATTGTTCGGCCATGTCCTTGAATAGCGACTGGTAATGCTGCTCTTCGATGGCGGTGAAAGGCATGCTGATAGCATACCTCTTCTGCGGTGGCAACATTATCTCATTACGGACAAGGGACTTTGTGTGTCGCAAGGCGATGGAGCCGAAAAGTTGCCGAAACAACGGTTTGTGTTTTGCGAGCAAGTCTAGCCACACTTGAGGTGCAGAGACGTACGGTACGTAATCCAAAATGTCCAACAAACCAAAGAGGTCTGTGACATTATTCTTTACTGGAGTGCCGGTGATACCCCAGGCGTTGATGCGAGGAAGGACCCGCACCACCCAGGCTGCATGACCATACCCATTCTCAATCATTTGGGCTTCATCAAGGCATATCCTCCACCATGAGATCATGATCAACGGAGACTTCCGGCGACGGTAAACTCTCTCATACCGTCGGGACCTTTTCGGTGGTTCGTATGCATAATGCAGCTCTTCTGAGAGAACAAAGTACGTGGTGATGACCACGTCATATCCACAAAGATCTTCAGCCGTTGCTTCATCATCCTCGTCGGGCATGTTGTTGCACCCTTTGTAGTGCTTTACTCTCAGACCAGGCGCATGCCGCGCGATTTCGGAGGTCCACTGTTCAAGTAGTGATCGGGGGGTGATGATGAGAGTCGCCCCCGTGGAATAGACCCCATTCCCACCGGTACCGTTGCTGACTCCTGTCTTGAGGTTGGGACGACGATGTAGAAGAACAAGACTAAGAATCTCTAGGGTTTTTCCCAGACCCATCTCCTCCGCCAAGATACCTCCCTTGACAACTTCATCCGCCCTTTGATACATTTTCCGGTCCCTCGTCACTATCTGGAACAGGTCACTTACGAAGACTTCTTTCCCATTGACATCTTGCACTGTGCGAAAACAGTCCATCGACGGCGAACGTCGCTTTGGGGACAGGGGCTGAAGTGTGGCTTCATCCCGCGACCACATGACGCCCTCTCTGGCTAAGAGCCATTGTAGAGTTCGCTTCTGATACGGAAAGAGAGTCGACTCAAGCCCTGGGACATGAATGTCCAACGTGTTGTCATCCGGCGAAGGAACGTAGGCTGCTTCATAGAAATGCGCCGGAGAGCTCACAGACTTATTACTGTGATCCGTATTGGGCCAAAAGTTGCCGATGAGACGACTGGTCATACGTCTCTCGCGGGCACTGGGAAATGAATCACAGGGCGAAGGCGTCTCGTTCCAATACAGTCGGAGCGACATATCGAACGTCATCAGTCCACCCTGGCACGTAAAGGTCAACGCCGTCTCGACCCATATGTCGCCGGGACCTTCCTGTTTGTTCTTCGCGCCTTGAACGCCAAGAATGAGAGCAAGCTTGCCATCTTCTTCCTCCGGTTTCAACGAGAAAAGGACGGAGAAAAGGCCGGCCGGAGATTTAGGGTGTGATGCGACCAGTAAGCTTCCCGGTTCGCTCACCGTGATCTTCAAGAGCTTGTTCGCATTGTTGCTGGACCTTACGACATCGGTGTGGTCTCCTCTCTTTACACGACGAGTAAACCGTGTATTTGCAGTGGCGACGCAGATTGCCGGAAAGGGCTCGGCCATCAGTTTTCGACGCTTCGAAGGCTGCCCATCTAGTACATCAGTAGAATCTTCTCGTATGTTGTCCCACGGCAGCGCGGCAAAGTGTTGCACGACCAAAGTTGGCACCGTTTCTAGGAGGACCGTGGCGCAATTAGCCTGCGTACCGCGCATGTTAATCACGAGGCAACATTACCTACCATTAACGGCCAGCTTTACACATTCCACAGCAGCCACCTTTTTGGATGGGCGTCGCCGTGCCTTTGGGGGCATTTTCGGGTCGTTTCTCCCAGAGAAAGGGCCAGGAGTGTGTTTTTGACGTTTCAAGGTTTATATTGTTGCACGTTCAGAGATAAGAGACTATCCGAGTTCATTGAGGGAGAGTGTGACAATTTGGCTTTTTCTATCCATATTGCGCAGAGAGAAGTGAAGTGAGCTAAGTGTCAAAATGCGAAGGAAGGCAACCGCAAGTTGCACGACGACGAGTGAAGGGAATGAAAGTCATGAACATAAATGGCAGCTGCCTCACACTTCTCGACTTTGTTCGGCACGTACAGCCGGCCGGAGCGGAAGGTGGGCTCCACCCCCACACTAATCAGAAAGCGTCAGAGCCTTGCTTACGTAAAACAAATTTGTCCAAGGCGTTCTTGTGCAGGTCATGTCGAAAAAGTCACCCGTTCTCAACAGCGACACAGCCCCAGCCGTCGTTTCTGGAGGTACGTTCCGTTGTCACGCCCTTTGGTTTCTTCGTGCCGCTTCATTGGAACATTTCCAGAGCTCCTCAGCTGTCGTCATTCGAAAATTACGACCTCGTCAAGCCCTCCCAGCTTTGCTTTGCTAACCATGTCTTTCCTTCGAGCAGCAGAGCGGCAGCAGCAGCAGCAGCAGTCATGAGCGTTACCACCACACTGCGAGCTTCATTGCGCCTCTTGGCGCCAAAGACAGGCCTCGCTGCCGCGCAGAGACTGCAGATTCGATTCCTACACAAGTCGAGACCTCTGCACCCGATTCCCAAGCCTTGTCCTTTTGTCCCCGACGTACCGACCTTCCTGACCCTCATTGGGCGCGGCCTCAGCAAGCACGCATCCAAGTTCTCGTCGTGGGAAACCCTTTTCTCCGCTACATCGTCTGAACTTAAGGAAATGGGCATCGAACCACCTCGGGCTCGAAGATATCTGCTTCAATGGATGAACAAGTACCGTATTGGGGCGCTCGGCCC
The DNA here is from genome assembly GCA_018360065.1 of Claviceps pazoutovae. NCBI lineage: Eukaryota > Fungi > Ascomycota > Sordariomycetes > Hypocreales > Clavicipitaceae > Claviceps > Claviceps pazoutovae. Next base: position 11,760 of record SRPO01000510.1, read on the forward strand.
GGGGGGTGATTTCGAACACGTTGAAGACGGCCAGGCCTTGCTGAAGGTGGCCACCCCGCCAGCCTCGGTAATCAGTGACGCGAAATGGGTGGTGAATGTGCCGAGCGATCCCGATAAAGTTGCGGCTCTCGAGACCCTACCCAGGCCATTGGGATACAAGGTTGTTGGTCTCAAGTCAATACGTGGTCCCTACGCCTTGCCACTGCCAGGCAATGCTGGCTCTACTGTCAAAGTCACCGAGGGCATGTGGGAGGATCGCCAGAATGAGAAGGTTGACGGAGGTGAGCGTCGCAGGGCGGAAGTTCTGTTTAAACGTCGCGTCGCGTCGCGCAAAGAAAAGCGGGAGAAGGCACTGAGCTCGAACAGTGCTGAAAGCGGTTAGAGTGCAGGGCTTTAATTTTCCATTGTTTCTTATGCACTTTTTTCTTTGCGCGGGAATGGCCCCGTTGTATCTTAGAGTCTCTTTCCATGGCAAACTTCTGGCATTGTGGCGAATTGCACAACTAGCTACGGCTGAAAAGAGTATTGTGGTATTTGTGTTTCTTTTGCTCCTCGGCCTCAGCAAAGCTGGCAGCGGCAAGTATGTGGTCTCTTTGCATCGGGAGCTTTCCGGTACCTTGATCATCATGTTGCGACATTGGTTGACAAGATGGTTCTACCCCCACCCCTCGTTCGCCTTCCCAGGACTTTTCGGGACGAGTAACGAAAATTACCATCAACTCGAAATTGAGAGCTCGTCAACATGCTGCCTGGTTGTTTTTTGACTGCTCAGAGCATAGATGACGTGCCTTGGAGACCGGCAGTTTCAACGAACACGAATTGACACATTGGGTACTGCATTACCCACCTTCAAACTTTCGCTCGTTACGGCGATCCTGCGGAAAAAAGCGAGGGCACAGTCGTCCCAGAATCAAAGTCACAATGAACAGGCATAATTTGCGCCTCACTCCCTGCCAACATCGTATGTACATATGCCTATTGTAATAGCTATCGAACAAGCACAGATTTATTAGAGACAAAGAAAAAGAAGAAAAAGACAGAAGACAGCCCATTTCCCACCTCTAATGACTCGGACCTTGCATTACGCTGTCATGCCCGGTTGCATGTATCTCGTTCAAGGCATTGCGTCCCGTCTCTTGCTGTGTCACTGTCGCCTCTAGCGGCAGATTCTCCTTGTTTCTCGCTTGTATATTTCCCTTGTCCTGCTCTTGTGAGGCCGTTTGCGCCCGCTTAGGAGCCGTTGTTCCTTCCGTTTGTCGTTTTTTCTTGGTCGTCTTCCTTGTAGAACTCTTGCAGAGTAATTCCTCTATGCATACAGGAGATCCATCTTCAGTAATGCCGAAGGAGGCGCGGACTTTCCACCATGTATTGATAGTTCGTGTCGGTATCTTGAACCAAGCGGACGCCTCACGAATATAGGGACGACGGGAACCATCATCAAAATAGTGATCGCTTACGCGTGACTCTAAGTCATGAATACGGTGATGTAGTAAGAATAATAACACCTCAAGTTTTCGGCGCTTTGAATAGGTTCGTTGTACGTTCGTAATACGCGTAGGAACAACGTAATCGAGGGGAGCCAAGGGGTCGGGTTTGGGGCTGAGCCTTTGGTGCTGTGGTGGTACGGTCCCGGCTCCGTTGCTCGATGAAGGAGTCGAATGCGCCGCCAACGACATCGCGAACGGCGCCTTTCAGGCTATCGAAATAACGCACTATTCAGATGTAAGTTTTAAACCATCTAGCTACCTGGTACATAACTACGAGTTTGAGATTCCTAGTGATGTGCAACTCTCTCCTTTACACAATTTTCTCGGTAACAGTGCACGGACCACGTCCGCCCACTTCTGTTATGATTTGGCTGTATAACCTGCTGTAGCCCTAACAGCAGTCCACCTCCGAATGGAAA
>SRPO01000511.1:0-13653 GCA_018360065.1 Claviceps pazoutovae
CGCAACCTCTATTCGCGCCTCGGGACGTTCCAGGCAACGTTCCTCCCCTACGTTACGAGGGCGACCGACTTCAACCACCAGCCGGCAGCCTTTGTGACGTACATCAGCGACACGCTCGGGGAGACTCACAAGGAGCGACGATCTTAACTTGGTCAAGATGCGGCAGGGACAGCACGAATCCCTCCACGCGTACGTCTCGCGTTGGGAGTGTACTCTCTTCGAAGCAGGTTCGCAACACTTTTCCGACCACGTCGGCCGGCCTGCGCAACGAGTCCAAAACACGACTGGACCGAGAAGAGTGGCCAGCTGCCTACGCGGACTTTACGGCACCCCTTCGGGGATTCGACGGAGTGTTCAGCTCAACTGCCGCGCCCGTGCAACTTACGCCGCAACAGTCAGATGGCGACCCCATGGACATCAGCGCCCTACGCGCTTCCGGCACTCGACAACGTCGCTGTTTTTACTGCGACCAGATCGGCCATTTCAAGCGCGACTGCCCCAAGGCAAAGAAGGGCGAAAATTCTGTGGGCGTGTCGAATTTAGGGCTGGGTGCGGCAAGCGAAAATGAGGAGGAGTTTGATTGGGGCGAATAAGTGGGGTTGGGAAGAGATTTCCATGCGCGTGCGTCGTGACGATGCTAATCGCGGTGGGAACGAGAAGTGCCAATCGTTTGGCCAACGGTTGGTATTGCTGGAAAGTAGGGATTTTTGTTTCCCCCATGGAGTTATTTCGACTGAGTGTGTCTCTGGGCACTGAGGCAGCAGGCTTGCGCGTGTTTGAGTTCCACGATTCCTGGGAGGAGTCGGCTTGTCGACCAAAGGTTAGGGGTGGTTGGACAGGGAGCCCTCTGCGGAGGGCTGGCATAGTGGCGGCGGCTGTGAGGAATCGGATACCCCTACCGACCCGACCAAAAGGTCAGAACACTAAGCTGGTAGGAACTCAGCTCAGTGCGGGATATATAGGTACATGCAAACAACGGACAGAGCAATTACGGGTAACCGTCACAACAACTACTCAGTTAAGCTGGGATGAACTTTTGACGATTGGCGGACCGTAAGGATGCAACAGTAAAAGCAGAGTCTTATTTGCTCTTGATAAATTACTTATGGTGTGATGGATTCGTGCTTTGGGCACGTCGCTATGGGGTCGTAGCTGGAGATGCAGAACTACATAACTCGGGCGGCTCATAAGAGAAGTGGAAGACCTTTATCGTGGTCCTCCGAGTTAAACTTCCACCTCGCCCCCAAAAGTTATGTCATCAATTTCCCGACGCATTGGGAGGCGCTTTGGCTCAATGGCTGTATACAACGTTGAGGGTGGAAAAGGCGTGTTTCAGGCGTATTGTTTTTAGTTTGAATCACGCCCGGGTAACTGTGCTTTTGAATCGTATGACGGCACAGGGCCATTTATTGTATAATTTATTCGTGTTCCTGTCACCGTGAGCGGTTGAGGGTCAACATTGATGCCAATCCTGCTCATAGCTACCTATCTCCTGTTTTTGCATAGGCATCAAATCCAATGCCCTGACTATCAGCCTCTTTTCGTGTCAATTATGGTAACACCTCGCGAGCCGCGATAGATTCACTTTTGGGACTTAGGGGCACGTGATATGTAAGCAGCTATATATCAACTTTATAAGCGTGTATATAATTTATTGTGTTGCACAAAGAGTGGGTTGTGCTGTAAAGATATATCGGCGTGATTAGGCATTGAGTGGCATTCCCTGGGCTCTTACGTGACCCCTCCGATATTCACGCCGGCAATCTTCAAAATGGTCTTTCAGAGCTTATTGAACAAATATATCATGAATGTACTGTTTGAAATGTATTAGTGATCCAGACACTTGACTAGTGTCACTTAGCAACGCACACGTTCTGCGGCCCGTTGTCGATTGCTATGCCAGATACGAACATAGCGCTAACGACTTCGAGAGCGGCAACAAATACACAAAGAAGACTTGCTATGGCAAAGTGGCTAATTGTCGAGCCAATCTCTAACCACGACCCTTCATCCTTTACTACCCAAAAGAAGTAGAGAGTCAGTATGTCACTGATCGCCATGACTAACATGAAGAGAGCTGACGGCGCAACGCCTAGCCTCTTGTTCAGCACCCCTAAATTGGCCGAGATGAGTGCGAATGGTATCATTATCTTCAGGATCAAGAGTGCACCCTGGGAGAATGGATCAAACAAGGGTATGAGACGGCACACACTCTCAAGGCTGAAGGAGGAGATTGAGGCGATATTTCCAGTGCTGAAGAAGGCTGATTGAAGCAGCGCTAGAAAAAAGAGTGCGATACGCGCATCTGATAATCTCAACATCCGGAATGGATCGGAGTCTGAGCTTTTTTTAGTTTCAAGGTTGGCACCAACGCCAGGATGCCTTGTTTCACGAATGAATTGTTCAGTCGCAAACTCAAGACGAACCCAAACCAGCAGAGTAACAGAGAAAACAGCGTAGAAGAGACCCTCATAAGATATGGCGAGAATTACGAAGGTAGGGGCACAGGTCAAGAAAATGACGACCAGTCTATGCATGTAGTGGGTGTTGGGTTCAAGGCGGTAGCACAGGGGCATTAGGATCGAAACGACTTTTCATCGTAAGACTTAGTAAGGAAATTGAACAGGCAGATGTGAAGCAGAACAATGACTCACCGAGAACCACCCATCCCGCGACTTGATTTCCAAGAGGAAGTCCATGCTTGGCTTGCAAAGACAAGGCACTAGATCGTGTGACAAGCATTGACAAGGGTATCAATCCGACCTGATTATCGCTTAGCAGACAACTCAGTGTGTGCGTATTGTATGTCGTCTTCTGTAGGGAATTGTGGGTATACCACTTCAAATGTGACAATGCTGAGTATGAGAATAGAATACCTGAATACCAGTCAAGCTCCGCTGAATAAGTGATTTGCCTCTATTGCCTGGAATTCTCGTCTTGGCGGTCCAAGTAAAATCCGACAGAACATAATCCTCAAACCCCAGGTACAGCAGACCAATGGAAAACATAATAAAGCCACCGAGCATACTGTTGTGTGGTATTAACGTAAGCGTGCTTCCAATAAGGTGTTGCGGTAGACTCACATAAGGGACACACTCTCCACCTTCATGGCAGGTAGCAACGTGAAGATACTCATAATGAAGCACGAGACAGCCCATAGCGTGCTGAGCAACGCATGTTTCTGTACGAAAGAAACGCCATACGTCAAGGGCCAAGCGGCTGCCATGATGTAAATACCTGTCAGCACCTCTCGGTAGATGTAGCCAATAGCCTAACATCTCGTTAACAACCTCCGGCAATGCAGGATGGAGTGGGAATATCAAGTCGATGTCGCCGATGAAAACTTACCAAGGACTGTATGACGATAACATACAACGCACTTTGCAGCAGGAGCCTAAGTACGTCTCCAGTGGACTGTACATCCGCGAATAGTCTTGCCCTTCCGAGCCTTAGACTTTCTCGATGGGCGAACACTTCTTCCCAAAACACAACGGGAAATAGTGAATATAAATAGTACGTGGCTGGCGACTTGGAAGTGAAGAATGATGCGTAGAGGGAAACAAGCACAGTGACGAAGGGTGCGGTGCCCAAGAAAGTTCTTTGAACTGTTACCTGTTCGTGAACTACAAACAAGTCAACAACTGTGGTGATTGCATAAGCCATCCATCCTAGGTAGCCCATGGTGATGAGAGCTCGGAGAAAGAGCCAATCATATGTTTGCAAATAACGCAAACCTTCGAGCGTTATTTGTATGAGGGCGTTGGATTCTTCAATGGCCTCCTCAAACTTTCCGTTGGCGATAAGGAGGTCAATTGCAGCGACTCGCTTTCTGGGAGTGAGCTGTTCGCCACTGAAGGCTCGATATGGCCTAAACCGTAATTCGTTTGATTTTTTGTTGTGTTCTTTGACACGGTACATTTCCAGTATGCCTCTCGCGTTGGCAAGAGATGCTTTTGCTTTTTCATCATTATTGGCTGACAAGTATGACAGGGGAAGCTCTCCAACAGAATTCGCTGGAAATTCAGTTCCAATCAAATACGACATCAGCGCTGCAGCATCGGCTTGATCAATATCGTGCCGACGGATATGATTCAGTCCCCAGTCTGATGAGTAATCGTCGTGTCCTGGTGCGCCAGACGCATCGTATACCTCGGGCGCAGCCACACCTGAGCCCCAGGTGATGAAGGGTGTCCTGGTGTTGTCCGGATGTCCATCTCCATGACTGCCCCAGTCACTCATGCCGTGATCAGCTGTGAAGATAAAGGCAGTTCTGTCATCTGCATAAAACTTTTGAACGAGGTTCGTTATTTCTTTGACTCCTTGATCAACCACTTTTATGTTATTGAGATACTCTTTTGAATACGGGCGATGCGAATGTCCAGCAGTGTCAAGTCCCAACAAGTGCAAGAAAAAAACGATCTGATTCTGTCGGAGGGCTTTGTTTAAGGTCTGATTCACGGCAGCCTGCGCAAAGAACTCCTTAACATGGTCAAAGACCCAATAATCCAGACGAAGGGCATCTTGACTGAAGTCTTCAAATCCAGGCTCGTACATGAATGCATCGACTCGGCCTGGAATGGCACCATGCTTGAACATAGGCAAGATATCTGGACTTCCCCAGCTCCAAGTATGACGGCTACGATTGAACACGCTGTCAAAGTTTACAGGATTGAATTTCCAGCCAGTAGCTACAGCTGAAACATCCTCATAAAGCCCGGCGATCAGAGCAACGTGGCCGGGGCGAGATTCCGTTGGAACCCGCGTGTGGGAGACACCAAATGTGCCATATTCGAGAATTCGTGATCTGAGAAAAGGGGCTAGTGGTCGAGGGAGTGAGTCGTCATCGGTTTGCGGATATGGCTCAGGAAATGATTGGAAAGCTTTATCTGCTCTCAGTCCATCACCTAGAATAATAAGACAGTCAGCATCTCATTCATGTGCCTGAGTCCTACTACTGACCGACGAACAGGACCAATCTGTCGGCAGGGAAACCGACTGAACCTGGGCGCTCGACACGGAATAGTTCCATCCCTGATACAATGGGGCTGACAAAGTAAATGTCAAATATTGAGTATATGTAGACGAGATGGAAGGCGATGGCCGTGGCCAAGAAGGTAAGACGAGCGACTGCCATAGTTGCAATCGAGGTTCCACGTTTCGCGTATGCTATTCAGGAACAACTCGAAGATCATCGCTGCGGCGTTCTCAGACATTCCAAACCGAGGACTGTATTATAACTGAAGACCTACCTCCTAGGTACCTAGGTACCTAGATAGGTTAGGCTTTTGTATTGCACCGTGCATGCCACACAGTTCCACTACACGTGCCACACCCCACCTAATTCCTGGTTTCGAATTCTCTCAACCATCCTCCTGAGTCCCAGGACCTCACTGACGTGAACAGAGCAGCAACGCGCACAACTTTCAACGCCTTCTGTTGGAATCGCGCAACACAGAATATCGTCGGATATTCCAGGAGATGTTCAACACCATAAAGCCCGCGTTCCCCGCACGCGCACCTCACCCTTTCTTGAGAACCGAAGCTATTATGAATTGAACCTTATCGACTTGGTAGCCACCCACTCAGTGTACGCATACATTGTTATACCTTGCGGATCTGTTCCAACACTGATCAGTGATCTTTGAATTCGTTCTCGATCACAGATCCGTCAGGCGATCCAAAGAAGAGACAGCGTGGCACGTTAGTGACTCGTATGTGCTTAAGGAAGAAGTTCGTACTCCGGTAAGTGCCAGCTTCCATACCGTCTATCACGGGAAAACACGTTTCTTGAATCTTTCTCGTCGTACCTTTGAAGGAGAAGTGAAAGGTTTGAGCCGAAAGCGTACTCTTGGCCATGCTAGCCAAATGTCACACACTCGGCCTCGCTAGCCGACACGACTGAAGGTAGAGGACTTTGTTGTCTTTCTATCGCAACCAAAGATGAGGACTTTACTGTCACTTCTATCGAGACCACACACTTGGCCTTGCTAGCCAACCTTTCTCTCAATCTTAATTGTCAGACACGACCAACAACAGAGTCTCGGCTTCATCTGTTAACAAGAAGAACACCATCTCTCTTTTCTCTGTCGTCCTCCCGTCACCCATCAACATCCAATCAAGATGCAATCACGGGTTACAGCCATTTCAAAAGGCTCAAGCATCATGAGACCGACAAAGGAGTCCTTGCCTCAGTCCTTGAAGAGGTTTCATGCCGATATTTCCACGGAGTGGACAAACTACGGATATGCCAAGACAAGTTTGATCAAAGGACCGCGACAACCACTGATGTCAACAACTTTGTTGTGAACATGTACGACTACTATGTCGAGAAAGAAAAGACGGATATCTACCTTATCCGCATGTTTTCTGAAGACTTCATGGACTGGCATGTGAAGACATGGAACAAAGCAGACATCAAGATTTGCCAAGCGCTTCGCGACCACCTTGAAGCACACGGATTTGTTAGCAAACGCTCCTACAGCTCTGTCTCTCATCAACTACGACGACTTGTTTTCGAATATTTCAACGAAGACTCCCTCGTCGGGGACCCTCTCAGCGAAGAAGAACAATCTGCCGATGCCTCTGAAGAATCTTTCGATAGCTCTGTCATTAGATCTGCCGATAACACCTTCGACGACAACCAAGCAGACGCCCTTCATGAAGATACTTCCAACGTCTCCGTTGAAAGCTCAGCTGACATCGCTGATAAAGACACTGCCAACTTTGATGACAAAAACTCTGCCGAAGGAAAAGAGCCTACCAAGGACCCCCATGACAACGGCACCACCAGCCTTGTTTCGACCGAATCTCACAATAAAGAAGAGAACCTGCTAGAGGGATCTGCCCATGCTAAGGAGCGATCTGGCGGCCTTATTCTGGTTGAGCTCAACAAGGAAGAACAGAAGTTTCTGCCAGGAGGATTGGCACTTGAGGGACTTGCAAGAGAGAAGGCCACGACGCAATGGACGATGTCATGCTGTGTAACGCTGACCACGATGCCGTGGTACAATTTCTTTCGGGACTTGGATAGCTACTATCGGCTGGTAGCAAGACTGGTACCTTGAAGTCGAATTCCGACTCGTGGTGAATTGGCGAGACCTTGGGGTGTTTGATATAATGAACGCGATGTGCGTTGGCTTGTGTTTGTCTTTCTATTCTACGAACCGTCATTCCTTTGAACGCCGACCAATCACGGTTGATGATTGTTGATTTTGGCCTTTTTGATTTCTCTGTGTTCACTTCGAGCACCTTGCGTTTACGTTCGCTTGTGGCTACGTGCGCGATTCCTCTTCTGCTTCGATGAAGAGAAAGCTTGCGAGTGTTGGAATCGCGCAACACGGAATATCGTCGGATATTCCAGGAGATGTGAACCGCGTGCGGATTGGTGGGCATGGCGGGCTCAACACCATAAAGCCCGCGTTGCCCGCAGGCGCACCTCACCCTTTCCTGAGAACCAAAGCTATTAATGAAATGAATCCTTTTATATGGTAGCCACCCCCTCGGTGTACACGTGTACATTGTTATACCTTGCGGATCTGTTCCAACAGTCCAATTTTTGATTGAATCGATCTTACAGCTTAGAGTAGGGACACCCCTGAGACTTGTGAGAAACGCATAACCACCCGTTCCGCCCAAAAGGTCAAGTGACCAAGTTGCACGTCTGCAGCTTGATCGAGGTTATATAGTGCATTGCCACTCCCTGCCGCACAGGTCGTGACAACAATTACCCGTAACTGCTCTGTCCGTTGCTTGCATGTACCTATACAACTCTCTCCTTTACACAATTTTCTCGGCAACGGTGCACGGACCACGTCCGCCCACTTCTGTTATGATTTGGCTGTATAACCTGCTGTAGCCCTAATAGCAGTCCACCTCCGAATGGAAAACTCGAAAATGCCGCCCTCAGCACCACCACTTCATTCGATGTCGACGCCGACGTCGACGGCGCCTGTTCATCTACCGTCCTGCTGGTTCGAGGTCGTAAATGAAATTCAAGCAACATAGACAACGACCGCGGTATCGTCCCCCCTTCCCAGCCACGACACCATCAAACCGGCGTTTGCCCACCTCGAGTTTTCAACCGGCGTGCTTTCGGAGAGTTCAGCACGCCGCTCTCATCTTGGTCACCTAGACCTTTCTGAAATTCTGGTAGCGGAGCCGTGCCTCTGGCAAAATTCCGCTTTTAATGACAAAACTTGTGCCCACGCGAGCACACGTGGTGGAAGGCGCTGACGCCTGAACCCACACCGAAAACAACTGCTGTTGGCGACCGAGATGTAGGATATTCTTTGGGGAAAACTGGCTTGTATTTAGAAGAACCCGGGATTAGCCCTGCACACCCTAGTATGCCCAAATTTGGGACGCAGCGGTGTTAAATACACAACAACAACAACAACAACAACAACAACAACAACAACAACAACAACAACAACAACAACAACATGTACCTATATATCACGCACTAAGCTGAGTTCCTGCCAGCTTAGTGTTCTGACCTTTTGGCCGGGTCGGTAGGGGTATCCGATTCCTCACACGGAGCATCGAGCTATCTAACAAGGGATAAGCTCTTTCTGTGATACTCTAAGTACGTCCGTCTCATGACGACTCCTCGGTGTTGCATTGTCGGCTTGGACCCTCTGAAGAATCTTCCAACGTATTGAACTGACTCCTAGTCCTCCGGGTGGCAGTTGTGAGGAACGCATAACCACCCGTTCCGCCCAAAAGGTCAAGTGACCAAGTTGCACGTATGCAGCTTGATCATGGTTATATATGTCATGGTCTGGGCTTTGCCCAGCCCTCAGCAATATAGGTGTCAATTGTACAGAGTTCAGGAACTTGTACAATGCGGATTCTTTTGTTGTCTTCCATGGCGCAACGGGATTGGGCACATCACCCAGACGGCGGCGCAGACACCCGCGATTGGCTCTTGGAGCCACGCCATCACAATATAGTGCATTGCCAGTCCCTGCCGGTACAGGTCGTGACACTTTCCCTTCCCAAAGCTGAGAATTCAGCGCAACGGATTCGAGGCAACAATCGCCCACTCCTCCCTGCAGCCCTGAATCACCACAATTCGAATACATAGTTGGTTGAGGGTACTTACTCCTGTTGTGTATGTCCCCGGCTTACGTCATACTCGCTGCGGAAGGTTGTCGTGGGGCAATCATTGGCCCTACTAACCACACATTTAGCTTTTCAGTGCACTAGGTGCACTAGGTTGACGGGGGCAGTGTTACGAAATAACTCTCCCCCCACCCCGACTCGAACTCGGGGCCTCTGGTAACTTGGCCAAGTGTGAGGAACGCACAACCACCCGTTCCGCCCAAAAGGTCAAGTGACCAAGTTGCACGTATGCAGCTTGATCATGGTTATATAGTGCATTGCCAGTCCCTGCCGGTACAGGTCGTGACAGCAGTCAAGACAGGAACCTGTATTATTCAGTTACTGACATGTTCTATACCTGGCCTTGTCATCATTGCCATTAACAGCCAACGCGATCCCCCATCCACAGCACCAAAAATAGTTCATTGGTTGCTTGGTCGCAAAAGACAACCCTCTCCTCCACACTGTTCCCGTCCTCGTCTCCGCCGCTTCTCGAGCATCTGTTCCCTCCTCCTCGGCCGTCGCATTGCATTACCGCTGTTTTCACCTCTGCATCTTTAACAGCCTGAAACATCGCGTGAAAAATCACGATGAATGTCGAAATAGCTTCGGCAGATGCTGGGCAGCAGCGTTCCCATTCTCAGCCATCTGACTCTCCCGCGAAAACATCGCCTCCGGCGCCTAGCAACGGCAGTGGCCACGCTGCTGGGCAAATGAGTTTCCGGAGGTATTGTCTGCGTCACACAATTAGTGTTCTTACGAGAGTTCGCTAACGGGGTCACTGTCTTCATAGACAACGAGCGTCAAGAGCTTGTGAGGTATGTAGCAGTATTGGGCTGCGAAGCTTTTGCATCTGAACCGATGTACCTACTCGAGCCGAGGCAGAGATGATGCACCCCACTCATTCTTGAATTCACCATCTGGGTCGCGCTGACGTCTACCTGTCATTGTTCAGACTTGCCACACACGAAAAGTAAGTTTTTTTTTTTGGAAGCGTTATCTTGTAGCATATATTGGAATGCCAAACTGACACTTTCCGCGTTCCTCAGGTGCGATGCGACGCTGCCAGCCTCGGCGTCCCGTGCACGAATTGTGTTGCCTTTCAGATTGAATGTCGCATACCAACGCCCAAAAGAAAAAAACCTCAAAACGCCGGCAGCCAGACCAATAGAGACTCCGACAGGTATGTTTTCACAGAATCTCTTACTTTACTTGCAATTCCAGAGTGTGAAGCTTATTCGCGCCGCGTCATATGTCACCAGTGAACAAGATGGTACGGACGACCGGTCGAATCAAACACCTCCAATTAGTAGTAATGCCTCTTATCTGCGACCCCCAACAGTCTCGCACACGTCAACTGGCACGCCCTCCTCGTCCATGACCGAAGCGCAGGTCCGGCAAGAGGAAGTTGACAGTGGCACATATCTTAATTTAGTCATGAAGCCAAAATTTACCCGTGCGCCTATCACAGAAGCAGGACGAGTGGCCTTTCTGGGCGAATCTTCCAACCTCACTCTCCTCGTTCACGATCGTCAGGGATCATCCGATGTTGTTCACTACCCTCTGCCGGAAAATGTAAGGGGATCACGCGCAAGACTTACCGAGCTCGACAATGTCGAAATCGAAATTTTGCATCAAAGAGGAGCATTTCTCCTCCCGCCTCGATCCTTGTGCGATGAGCTTATCGAAGCATACTTCAGATGGGTCCATCCTATCATGCCAGTCATTAATCGCTGCCGCTTCATGAGACAATACCGTGACCCCAAAAATCCACCTTCTCTGCTTCTTCTTCAGGCAGTGCTCTTGGCTGGCTCTAGGGTCTGTACCAATGCACAGCTAATGGACGCGAACGGTTCCACAACTCCTGCTGCGTTAACTTTTTATAAACGCGCCAAGGCACTCTACGATGCGAATTACGAAGACGATCGTGTGACAATTGTTCAATCGTTACTTTTGATGGGATGGTATTGGGAAGGGCCAGAGGATGTCACTAAGAACGTGTTCTACTGGAGCCGTGTCGCGACAATTGTTGCACAAGGCTCTGGAATGCATCGCAGCGTTGAGCAGTCACAACTGAGCAAATTCGACAAGCGATTGTGGAAAAGGATCTGGTGGACACTGTTCACACGTGATAGATCGGTGGCCGTTGCCCTTGGGCGTCCTGTTCATATCAGCCTTGACGATTCAGATGTGGAAATGCTAACAGAGGACGACTTCATCGAAGACGAGACCGATCGCATAAGCGAATTCTCACCGGATCCCATTCACGTGCAATTTTTCTTACAATACGTCAAATTGTGTGAGATCATGGGCTTGGTGCTGTCACAGCAATATTCTGTCGCATCCAAGGGTCGTCAAAGAAACGCCATCGACTTGACGCACAGTGATATGGCGTTAGCCGATTGGCTTCAAAACTGTCCAAAGATCGTATATTGGGAAATGCCTCGACACCACTTCTGGTCTGCGCTGCTTCACTCAAATTACTATACCACCCTATGCTTGTTGCATAGAGCACATATGCCTCCAAGTGGCTCAAGAGGTGTTTCAGATGATGCTCCATATCCGTCTCGAAATATCGCGTTTCAAGCCGCCGCCATGATCACATCTATTGTCGAAAACTTGGCCACGCATAAAGAGTTACGCTATTGTCCAGCCTTCATTGTCTACAGCCTATTCTCCGCCCTCATTATGCACGTATACCAGATGCGCTCGCCAGTTCCATCCATTCAGCGGGTCACACAGCATCGGCTAAGAAGCTGTATGCAAGCCATGAAAGAAGTATCGAGAGTCTGGCTGGTGGGCAAGATGGTTTATACTCTATTTGAGTCAATAATCGGTAACAAAATGCTCGAGGAACGCCTTCAAAAAGCTGGAGGCAAACGCCACCGAAAAATACAGCATATCTTGTCTCAGTTGGAGCAGCACAGTAAAACACAAGATGTGTCGAAGAGAAAGTACGACGACATGGCGATAGATTTTACTGCCAACACTCCTACTCCACAAGAATCGTATGAGCGCTCACGACCTCAAAGCCCAAGCGCTGCGAAAAACGAACCTGCAGCGACATTCCACCGGTCAATCGACACGTCGCCGAACCACCGTTCCTGTGCCACTGACACGTTCATGGGCGACACCAACTCACGACCACACACACGGCCAGCCACGCCCTTCAATGTTTCTTTCTCCGTTCCAGCAACCCCTCCTGATTTATATCTCGTTACCAGGAACTCGCCAAACCTATCCCAGTCCTTGTGGGAGAATTTCCAACCAGATCAACTTTTCCCAGAGAGCTCGAGCATGCCTGCATTTCCCAATATATCTCCTATACAAACACCCCAGGATATAAGTCATAATATAATGGCGCAATCGACGCCCAACTGTGTGCCTCAAAGCCAGGCTAGCAGCCACTTCAATTCTCGGAGTGGTCAAGGCCAAGAGAACCCAATACAAGTTTTCCAGGGTCCGGCAAACATGTGGCAAGCCAACTTTGATGGATGTGTTCATGATGGACAGAGTCCAGACAGCTGGAGCACCAGCTCAGCTCAAGGACAGCCTGCTCCGACGACCCTAAATGTGGAAGACTGGTATAGTCCCTATCCTGACCACCTGGAACCGAGTGGCTGCGCGTGATTCTAACTTCCTTTCCAGGTTTCAATTTTTTGGCATTAATGGGGACGCGAGTAACTTAAACCTGGACGTGCCACTAAATTAATCCGCACTTTAGATCTACTTGGTCGATACTCCGTGTATCCGTGGAAGGGCAATGTTCATCAACCCCCCAACCCCCCAACCCCCCGCCGATATCCTACACACTAGATCTCACCCGCGTCTTCAAAAATCTCTGATCGGCAGGTGCCTGGAAGACCATGAATTTTGAGAGAGCGATATTTTGATTTCTTGCATACAAGCGCAAAGTGCTATGGAACAGATCCAGGAATACGATACTGCAGGATTTACGTATTGCTCGTGTACTAATGATATTCTCATGTAATACGCCACAAATATTACAGGATAAAAGGTTAACAGGACATATATAGTTTGCTAGTATGTGGGCATGCACTTGCTGCATTGTTGTTTGCAAAGCTTACGATAATTTCGGAACTATCAGAGACTAACGGAGATAGGAAGCTTGCGATTACTCGACCGCTTAGTGGATCCTTTGGAAGAGCATATCTCCAAAGCGAGCGGGGCAAGAATGCTTCTCAAGTCACAGTATAGAACACATAAGTAGTCTAGGTTGAGAAGAAGGAGGGCATTCGCCATGTTGCCAGGGCATCACGTATGGGAGTGGCAAGTGCCCGGCGAGGCGCGCGCAGAGACACGTGCACACCGAGAGGGGTATATATCGATGGACTACCTAGGTACATGGCTGCTCGCATGAATTGCGGGAGGCCAGAGATCGAAACCGTCATCATCCGACTTCTAGCTTTTAGCTCAATTGTACGATGTATCTCGCGGGCTCTTGTGAGAAACGCATAACCACCCGTTCCGCCCAAAAGGTCAAGTGACCAAGTTGCACGTCTGCAGCTTGATCGAGGTTATATAGTGCAT
>SRPO01000512.1:0-13648 GCA_018360065.1 Claviceps pazoutovae
CCAGGGAGGACTGCTGTCTTTTGAGTCTTTGTCGTCGATCATCGTCTTCGTGTGCAGTTCAGGTCTCGTGAGGACCTTTGCTGCTTTTTTTTCATCCACCGTCTGTCCTTTGTTTTCTGTAACAAGGAACACATGACGATCGTACTCCGTAGATCGGCCACAATTACCACATTTACCAAGCTGCTGTATTTCGCAGTTTCATTTTCCAGACGCTGCAGCCTGCCGCCTCAAAAAGCCACATCATTCACCGTCCGTTCACTCACTCATCAATTCATCATCGTCATCGCATTTCCCACATGCCACCTTTGCTCTCTGCCAACAATTAACAAAGCGCACAGCCAGCCACGCCAACGCCGTTTTATTCTCTTGCACCGCCTTTCGCAAAACTCGTGGCCAACGCATGGACATCTGGACGATCGGGGCGCGCCACGCGGCGGCTTGTGGCTTGTAGCAGATGAGCGGGAGGCAGCGCGCGGGGAAAAGCAGAAAACCTCAAACAAAAGCAATTGTAGGTATGTATGTACACAATAGGTAAGTAAGAAACGTGGGCTGGTTTGGTTTAACATTGGTCAATGGTGGCGCATGGCTGAAGCGTGCGCGTGATTTCTACTCTGTAGGTAAGCAACAAGCAAGCCCGATTGTAACTTGTGCGTGTCATTTGCCACGTATTGGTTTATCAGGTTATCATGCCGCCCAAATTGCTTTGTTCTCCGTAGCATACCGGTATGATGTACGGAGTATGTATCAGTATCGCATAGCATTCATAGCATATGGAGTAGCGCACACATTATTAGGGTATTGCACAATCCCATACTTACAAGTTACAACTCCCACACACACAATCCGTAATCAAACAACTCCGATCCCTACATCGCAAGCCCGCCCGGCCCCCGGCCACATTCGCGTCCACACTATGTTCCGTCATCTCCAGACCTACCTCCTACACACTTCGCCATTGCGCGGCTCTGGCTTCTTCGTATCTTGTCCTGCGTCGTCTGCTCAGTGCTCGCACGAGTAGATTTCTGCCCGCGACGGGTTTGACATGTCGTTAGAATTCGAGGCGTGGTCCATCGCCGCCGCTGCCTTGCTGACGGACTGACAACGAGTCAACGACGTGGAGGCAACGTCAACGCAACACCCGCCACGACTTGTCCTTTTGCCCTTCCTTTTTCCTCCGTTTTTTCGCCCTTTTTTTTTTACCTTCATCTCACGTCCCTTCCGCTCATTCTACCGATATCCTCGCTCGTCGAGCCCGTTACTTCGAGCTCGGCGGGTGCGGGAGCCTGGCATCCCATCCACAGCCATGTCATCCTCCTCCTCTTCCTTGTATACGGATCCCCCTGAGCTCCGCGCCTTTCGCCTCGACAAACCCACGCTCCTCGTCTGCTGGTGGGCGACGTCGTTCTGCGCGCTTATGATTCTGCTGCGCATCGCCGGCCGCTTCATACGCACGGAGCGGCTCTTCCTCGAGGATAAGGTCGCAGCGGTGGCGCTCATCCCGCTCTGCGTGCGTATGGCATGCGTGCATCATGTGTTGAAATTCGGGACCAACAATGCCGACTTCTCGGTCGTACATCTCACGCCGGAGGAGCTGCGGCAAAAAACCGTCGCGAGCGGCTTGGTGCTGCTGAGCAGGTTCTGTTATGCTGCCACGTAGGTTGTTCTCTTTTTGTGCGATTATCCAAGAAAAAGCCTTCCTTTCATGTAACATCGACAACATGCCCCTCCATGCATACAGACCTGCAGACATACATACAATATACATACATGATACATACATGATACACATAAACTTGCATACATCGTACATATCTACATACCTACATCATACAATTTACAGACCTACCGTCACCTACATACACATTGCGTCGAGCGCAACTTTGTCTGCACATCCATCCTAACTATTTATACTCTTTCGCCCCGACTCTATCTAGTCTTTGGATCCTCAAGTTTTGTATTCTTGGATTTCTCAAGCGCTTAACTGATCTAACCTGGCAGCGGTCTCACCACGCGGCCCTCATCGCCATCCGCTGGACATTGGTCATCACGTTTGTCGGCGTCACCGTGAGCAACTTTGCAGAATGCCACCCCTTCAACCACTACTGGCAGGTCGTGCCGGATCCAGGCGGCCCGTGTCGGCAGGGCTACGTGCAGCTCATCACCATGGCCTCGTGTAACATCCTCACGGACCTTTTGCTCGTCTTGTTCCCGATTCCCATCATCCTGCACAGCCACATGACGACGCGGCGGAAACTGCAGCTGGTCGTGCTCTTCTCACTGAGCTTAGCTGTCGTGGGCGTGACTATATTTCGACTGCCACGAACCATACACATGCATGGACGGCAGCAGTATCGATCGCTTCTGGCCTCAGTTGAGCTGCTCTTCGCCACCGCGGCGGCCAACGCCCTGGTTCTGGGCTCCTTTGTGCGGGATCGCGGGGTGAAGAAGCAAAAGTTTCGGCGCGGCTCCGGTGCCGATTCCCTGGACCGGTGCAACAATCCGCGCCGACCGACTCTGCGCCGACACTGGGGCAGTGATGAGGATCTTGTCAGGGGCGTAGGTTTGGGCGTCGATGTCCACCTCCGCGAACGACAGCGCCGAACCCCTGACCTAGAGAACTTGATGCCGGCACCCCAGGCTGAGCCGTATCATCCTCCACACCCGGACTCTGGGGCCAGGAAAAGAGGCTTGTCATTTCTTGACGTTGGCGGCTTACTCGATGAGTCTGTAAAAGCTAGCAACCGCAGCAGCAGCGACCGTCGACGCATCAGTCGTGGGTCGTCGTCCTGGGAGCCGTATTCTTCTGGCACCGCTCCGCCGCCGTCTGTGCCTGCAGGAACTTGGGGAGTTCGACGTGGCTCGACCGCGTTGCTGCAGGATCTGGGCGGTCTCTTAGAACCTCGACACTCGGATACATCACCGACGAGATGCGCCACCGAGTTACAGCCAATGTCTCAACCACACGACCAACAGACGCCCTCATCTCGCAGTGGCCGGTTGTCCAAAATCAGCGTTTCCGGTGGTCAGCTGCAAAGGCCGGTGGCATGTATTCCTAATCCTTCGATCGATTGACCATGATTATGGCCTATAATGTGGCTCTTTCCGAATCCTACATCAACAAGTCCCTCACATCAAACAACGGGGCTCTTAAATCAAAATCCGTATCAAATTACGTCCTCATGTGTTGCATAGCTGGAGGCAAATAATTAGCAATCCCTCGCCTCTTGGATCCACGGCGGACCACTGGAGATGCTGACTGTCATGGACCAACGCCGCTGGAGTCTGCCCCGTCGCAAAGGGTCAGAATCTTGCCAAGCCATCGTTTCGCGTAATAATGAAGCAACTTCCTTGTATGTGTACCTCAGCATAGTAATCGAAAAGTAGATAAAAAAAGAACAAAATACAAACAACGCCAGCTCCATCTGTGTTCATCCCAAATGCTGAAATGGTGACCAACAAATCGCCCGTCCTTGCCCGTACCGTAAATGGCCAGAACCCGAGCCCTCGCTCTCGTCTGCATTTTGCCTCACATTCTGTACCATTCACCCTCCCCCTTCTTTTCCTTTCTCACACACACAATCTGTAGCTAGCATACCGTCCCGCCGTCTCGCTCACACGAATAATCTTGACCACCTGCCCCCTCTTCAACCCCAGGTACCGCGCCACGGGGTCCTTTTGCAAAATTCTCGGCAACTGCGTCTCCTTGAGGCGATATCTCTTCAGCAGCGCCGTCTTCTCCTCTCTCGACAACAAAACGTGGCGCGGCACGAGTTCGTGACGCGTGATGTTGACGAGCAAATCGTCCTCGAGGAAGCATTCAATCTTGGCGAGGTTCTCGACGCTGGCGAGCGACTTGCGTGCCGCGGGGGAGAGGGACGCATGTGTCACCATGATGCCTGTCTTGTAGTGGTTCGTGATGGTGTATTTGGCGAACTGGCGGATCTGGCCGACGCCGAAGGTTTTTTCGGTGAGAAACTCGATCCAGATGGGGCCGCAGTCAGGGACGGGATCTGGGTTGGATTCTGTGGCGGGAGGCGTGTTTTTCCGTAGCATGGCGTCGCTGGGACGAGCGGAAAATTGGAGTTTGGATCGTCTGCAGGATGAAGTGTTAGGGTGAGTGGTGTGCCAAGGCATATCCGATTTCTTTCTTCCTTTTCTCCTCTCTTTCTTCCCTCTCTCGTTTCCCCTCAGTTTCGGATCATGGTTCCTTATATTGGAAACTCCCGTGTGGTGATGTCGAAGTGGGAACAACGTACATTATTGAGCCATCTGGGTTGCAGTATTCGTCTCGAAAGCGGTCCAGCGAAATGTTGACCTCTTCGTCAGCCAACTCGTAATCCTGTATGTAACCTAGCTTTAGCTTGCTGACATCGTTTCGTGCGCCGCTGTTCGCAGTGTAGTCTCTGTGGATTCTATTCCCGAGCTCACACGTACCCTGTCCGCAACCATTTCGTGCACCGTTCGCCATGCCCGCCAGAGCCTCACCACCTCCTTTGATTTGGCGTCATTAGGCACGTCATCCATGGCGATGAGATGCGCGATTCGCAGTATATCCGCAAGTCAAGTGCGAAGTCGGTCGTGACGGTCGAGCAGTCGGCGCAAACGGGTGAAGGAACTAAAACACCAAGGCGGTATGGAATCTACACTCAAACTTGAAGCAAGCCGGGAAAATGTTTGCCCTCTTTTTTTTCTTGCCTTGCAAGTTGTCCGGCCGCAGCATGAATGGCCGGATTAGTGTGAAAGTCATGTGATGCGGGTCCACACGGCCCGTTGATTCGATGTACAGTACTCCGTACCTCCTAATGTATCTACGTATGTATCTTCAAGGTAACTTCTAAGCTAGCAAGTTGCCCACCCATTGAATTGCACGTGGCTATTGGAGTTCTCGTTTGCGGATTGTTCTGCCCGAGACTTCACATGTGCGGATTACGAGCAGTCTTCAACGAAGAGACAGTTATTGTAACGGAAAATCGATATGTACAAAGAAACTAAATGAGCCGTACGTACATACATGATACATATGTACATATGTACATCCCGATGGTTGGCCAACAGCTGACACGGAACACGGAATTCCTGTCGAACCCACCAGCGCTAGAGACCTGGAGCCCGGGGGCCCACGCTAAGGGGCCGCCAACCAGGCACGCCGCACGCTTCACTTTTTTTTTCCTTGCTGCTCCCTTTATGTTATCCACCTCACCTCACTTCTGCCCCCCTAAAACCTACCGAAACCTGCCCGCATACATACTTACAGATTCGTCTTCGCCATCGACTTCATTGCGAGGAGTTCTCCCCCGATCCGGCTTCACATCGGCCCCTTCAATCGGTATCTCTTTCGGTAGCCTCTCGTTTTTCAGGCAATCACTATGGCTCAGACGGCCGCACCCGCCAAGGCCCCTGCGGCTGACGCCCAGAATGGACGCCCGACTCGTCCTGATGAAAAGGCCTTCAACGAAGCCCTCGTCAAGGCTGAAAAGGCGCACAAGGCGTCCATGGATCAATTAGTACGTTTGGAGATGCGCTCAGTTGGGATCCTACTTTCTCCTTTTCTCTCCTTCACAAAGATCGAGTCAGGCGATGATGACACGTGTGGCACAAGCCTTGGCGTTGCTCCTCCAAAACTACTGCATGCCATTTCATCAGTCGTTATGCAGCGGGCGTCTTGAATGTGTTTATTTTGTTTGATAGGCAAGGCAAGAAACTGGAATTGGCACTGACCATACTTCCTTCACTGAGTAGAACGCCATCAAGGCCAAGATTGATGTCGCCCTGCCCAACAAGAACAAGGACCAGCTTAGTCCTGCGCAAAAGAGACGCCAGGAACTCATTGCTCAAGCCAAAGAGATCCGTCAGAAGCAGGCCGGTGGCAAGAACGCTCGTACCGGAAAGCTTGACCAGATCAAGCGTCTCGACGACCAGCTCCGCAGCCGTACTGCCGAGCAAAAGGCGGCCAGGGCCAAGGTCCCCTTTAAAAATATCGAGGACCTTGATCGTCAAATTGCCCAGATCGAGAAGGAAGTCAACTCGGGTGCCATGAAGCTTGTTGACGAGAAGAAGGCCCTATCTGACATGTCGAATCTGCGCAAGGTTCGCAAAAACTTTGGCCAGTTCGATGATGCTCAGAAGCAGATTGACGATCTCCGAGCCAAAATTAAGGAGATTAAGGACACTATGGAGGATCCAGAGCAGAAGGCACTGTCGGAAGAATACAATAAGATCCAGTCCGAATTAGATGCCATCAAAGCCGAGCAGGACGAGGCTTTCAAGGGTATCTCGAGCCTTCGTGACGAGCGCTCCAGGCTGCAGGCCGAGCAGCAGGAAAAGTATACAGCCATCCGCAAGCTCAAAGACGACTACTACAGCCAGAAGAAGGCTTTCCAGGCTTATGAGCGCGAGGCCCGAGAGAAGGCTCAGGCGCGCCGCCAAGCCGAGCAAGAGGCCTATGTTCAGGAGAAGAAGAAGGCTGAGGCGGAGAAGAAGCTTGCCGAGGCTAGTGATCCGGCCTACTTTGAGGAGATACGCCGCGCCAACAGCCTACTCCAGTTCCTTGACCCCTCTCACAAGGTCGAGAAGGCGCCCCTTATGGCCGACACTGGTCTCAGCGCCCAGGCTCAGCGCACCGTCGATGATGCTGCCCTCAAGGGCACCAAGCTCGTGCGCAAGGAGGACCGAGAAGAGGAGTGGGCGCCCGCCGTGAAGAAAGGCAAGAAAGGAAAGAAGAACACCGCCGCTTCGTCAAACACCAAGTCCTTCAACTGTCCTCCTGCCGTGGTACAAGATTGCGCCTTCATTGGCATCGATCCCCCCATGAGCAGCGCCGATGTTTCTGCCGTCATTGAGAAAGTCAAGGCCAAGCTCGACCACTGGAAGAATGACCAAGAGGCTCAGACTCAACGCGTAAGTCGATTCATTCTCGTGGCCCTTCTCTCGGCCGCACAAGAAAGCATAGCAGATGGCTAACAAGAATGAACAGAACATCGAGAAAGCCAAGAAGGAGCTTGAAAAGGCTGAAGCCAACGGCGCCACCACCACCATTACCAACGGTGACAAGGTTGTCGAAGTTACCCAAAGCGTCGAGGAAGTCTCCCTCGCCGACAAGCAGGAATCATAGAAACCCCGTTTTCACCTGCGAGGCTCCTGCGTTGCCCATCTCTGTAATCCGCGCAACGCGTCCCTATCCAAAAACCTCTCTCCTCTCCCCCTCCCATCACCGCATGGAGAGACATCAACCACAAGAAACGAAGCATGCATTTCTAGTAGATTTTGTATTTATTTTTCCGTTCACGTCGCACTTACATGATACTTTCCCACGGTTTACTTTCTCATCTTTTTCACAAAGAATCTATGCCATTTAGCCCAAGGCGCGTGATGTTCTGGCTGGCAACAACAACCAACAAAAAAAAAATCACGCTAGGCTTCAACCTCACAAGAAAGGAAAGTCGTACTCATTGTCAGTTTCGTAGAGGGCATGTCACAGGCAGGCACCGGCGCAGTTACGGGCTACAATGATGATGATGATGATGATGATGTAAAGTGCACGAAGCAGAAGGTGCGAGTTTTGTTGAAGGTGGGGGTTGCGTTGCAGACCACCGGGCTCTGATAAATCGCGCAGTGCACGGCGCTTCGTGTGGTAGGTACAGTGGATATTTCCGTTGAAGCATGTATCTTGTGGATTTTTCTGTTTCTCTTTTGTTCTTTTTTCGATGCAACGGAACAGCGTATGATGGCATGTTTCCTGTTCATTGTCTTCTTCACGGCTTCTATGCGAACGTCGCTTGAGAGGAATAGGGGCCATATGAACATGTCATGCGTCTGGGACTCTGGGTAGTTGAGTATGGTAGGTAAACCGTAATACACACACGGAAGCCTAGAGGTTTTTGCTGCTTTGTACACGAGGGGCTGTCTTTCAATTGTTTCTCATGTTGTACTTCTTGGAAAACTTCTTTTTGAAAACCTCTACCACTTGTGCACAGATGATTGGGCGCCTGTTTTGTGTTTCTGAGTCTCATGTCTGCTGTGTGGCTAGCGTAACAAACAGCCTACAGGGTCGGGTAGGCTGAGGCATCGTGGCAGAGTGAAAAGAGAGTCAATAATCTGGATTGACATGCATGTATTTCACATCGGGCTCGGAGAAAACGGCTATTCTGCTGGTCCGCTAAAGATAGTTAAGCTGAGACTTGGCACTGGCTAGTAGCACATATTTCATATGCTGATCTGTACGCGAAGAAACTGGCTGGATGTAGCTACATAGGTTGCGCCGGCCTTAGACTTGCTGCTCTGGAGGAATCTCACAATTTCCATCTCACATAGCAACATAAACTGAAAAGCTTATTCGATAGATGTAACATAACTATTACAGTATGCACAATTTGGCGATACATACATACTGGGCATGTGTTATTACCCTGCAGTCAAAGAAAAGACAAACCCCGATATCAGACAACAGAAAACTCCCAACGACTATCAGTCAGGACCTCGCCGCTATGATAACATCTTTGGCTCACTCGTCTCTGAAATGAGAGTCCACGGCATAGCTCTTGATTCTCTTCAATTCATAGATCCATCACCATGGTCAAAAAGACGTGTAACATAAAGTGGCACCTACCAACACTTTCATTCCGTTTTTCACTTCACAACCTGTGCGAAATGCGCCTTGACAGGACCGACACAGAGGTTATATTCCGGCGGCGTCCATATTGTTCGCCGCCAATGCGCGGTGAAGGTCTACAAATTCCATCCATATTGCCGTGGTGTTCGTGATTGCGCTGTCGAAGATACACAGACAGTAGACTGCTCTGAATGCGATATGATCACATTCTTGTTCCCTTTCAGACGAACGAGGTCATCAGTAGTCCGTCAACTATCTTCTCCGTAATAATGGCCTGATCGCCGTCGTTGCCTCCGTGACGTGCCTGGTCGGCGTCGTGATCGTCGTGGGATATGACTCTCTACAGACGATTGTCGATCAGAAACGGGTGAATGGGGCGGGAAAGGAATGGGGACAAGAGCTAAACGTGCTCGTCGCTCACTCGAACTGTCAC
The DNA here is from genome assembly GCA_018360065.1 of Claviceps pazoutovae. Lineage (NCBI taxonomy): Eukaryota > Fungi > Ascomycota > Sordariomycetes > Hypocreales > Clavicipitaceae > Claviceps > Claviceps pazoutovae. The sequence goes on from SRPO01000512.1 coordinate 9,042, forward strand.
TGCCAACTTCACTGCCACTTCCACTTTCACTGCCACTGTCACTTCTACTGCCACTCTCACTACCACTGCCGCTGCCACTGCCACTCGCACTGCTGGCAGTTCTACTTCGTCGAGTCGTGGTCCGTTGTCCAGCTGCTGTCCGTTGTCGAGTTGATGTTCGTTGTCGAGTGGCTCCCCCTCCTCGAGTTGCTCTCTCTTCTCGAGTCGCTCTTCCTTCTCGAGTTGCTCTTCCTTCGCGGGTTGCTCTTCCTTCGCGAGTTGCTCTTCCTTCTTGAGTTGCTCTCCCTTCTCGAGTTGCTCTGTCTTCTCGAGTTGGCCTCGCTTGTCGAGGTGCTCCTCCTTCTCGAGTCGGCCTCGTTTGTCGAGGTGCCCTCGCTGACCGACCTGCCCTTTCTTGTCGAGTTTCTCTCCCCTGCTGATTTGCTGTCTGCTCCCTATACAAGTCAAATAAAGGCGGTTCTTGGACAACGGGGTCATGTTCATCCGGCAGAGTCACCTGTGCAAGACTGAAGAAGTACTCAAGAACCTCGGGGTAGCGCTGCACGCTAGCATGCCAAGCTTGGTCAATGGCTCTTTTCAGATCGGCCTCGGCTTCGAGAATTTGAGTAGGGAGGGGAGGAGAATTGTAGTGATAAGCGTTGTGGGCTGCCATCTGCTGCATATGGATCGCGTGGGCTGCCTTTTTTCTATCGACAAGTATATGAAATTGTTCTAGTATGAAGTCCCGAGAGTGGCCCCGAACCCAAGTTCTGGTTCCAATCACGTTAGTTGCTGTAGTGAGGCGGCTTACACCCTAGCGCATGTGTCATGTTGAGAGATATTCTTAGGAGTATTCACCTTACGTCGGCATACTTAAAATACATCACCTTTTCTTCAGCCTGGCGTATCGCCGCGTCCAGGCTTCTGAGTTCGCACGGACAACCCATGCATGCCGGAGCACCGCAAATTGCACAATTGGGATCCATGGAGATATAGCCCTTGGGGACTTTGGTCGTCGGGGCTCTGGATTCCATGTCAGTAAGTAGGGCGGCTTTGGAGGTATTGCTTGACAAATCAAGGAGGAGTCAGATGTAGGATCGACGATAATGATGGCCGAGACTTGTCTAGACGGTTCTGCCATAGAATATAGTGCACCTCTGCAAAAGCGGTTTATCTGGAATCGGAAGGCTGCACCAAAGGTTGAAACCAGTGGCTCGAGCGGGACGCGGGAGGATCGGTGTTGACGAACGGGGTTCCAGACTCGGTTGTCGCGACAAGTCTTGAGGAAGGAGTTGCCGATCATGAGAAAGAAAACACAATTTCCGTCAAGAAGGAAGAAAACAGAAAATGTACACAGAAATAAGAACTCACTTCTTAGTACGCTCAAGGTTGAATACACAACGAAGTTCTATGCTAGAATGCCAGTAACAGTCTCGTGCGCTCCGGATTGAGTTCCGCGGCACGACGGCCGAGATAGAGTGCGGAAAAGTGGTAGGAGCGAACAGTTTGAATGGTTTGAACAGTTGATGGTGAAGACGGGGTCCAAGAGTAAATAGTACATAAATACATGTCCCTTGGGAGGCGGGGGCCGAACTGCTGACGAAGGAAAGAGCGGTCGACACCGTCGAGTCGAGCCGCCGCTTTCCTGCGTCAAGGCTTCATGCAACGGCCAGCCATCAGAAGCGCTTAGCAAGGCCGTGACAACTGACAAGACAAGCCGTGGTGCCACGTTCTGCTGCTTACTGCTCGGCGGCTAGCTGGTATAAAGAGTACATCTTCCCCCCTGCCCAAATTACACGCCCAGAACTTCAAGGCCTCAAGCCCGTCTCATCGCACAAAGGCACTTCCTGCCCATGAACCCCGCCGGCGCGGGGACGACCCGACCCGAAGGCGGCTACATTAGGTACCTACAACCTACCTGTACATGTACGATGACACAGATTCAATTGTACATGTGGCAGCCGCGGCACAACATCAATGGGCATTGGGCATCCTCAGCCAAGACACAATCGCGTCACCTTGTATATTCGTACAGAGACAGCTCGCCATCGATTGGGTATGTATCTACATACATATGTAGCAGTATTGGCATCAAACTCTCCAAGCCCTTGTACATAGGCACATTGCCGCACACAAGTAGTATGTATCCAGGTACATAGGCAGCAAGTCTTTGCCTTTTGCCATTGGCCAATCAGGGAAAAAATGGGTCTTCAGAGTACGTACTATGTACTCCGTTGGCTTTCTTTTCCAACGTCACCGCGGACAACGCCAAACAAGACCTGCACGACCTGGTTGTCTTGAAGACTGACATCTCTTCCTTATTGATTATCGAGATTAACAATTTTTATACAGCACTTCTGGGCTGATCTCAACTCCATGCCACTGTTGCGATCAGTGGTAAGCCGCCCATCGACATCTCGAGTGGCCGCCCTCGTCACAGCACATCCAAGATGCTGCTTCAGCTTCAGCAAACCGACCTTCAATGATCTACCCGAACCCAGCAAACCGACCTTCAATGACTTGCCCGAATCCCGCCTAAATCCCAGCCCTGAAGACTACTCTCAACCCAGCTTCGCGGACAATGCTGAAGTCACCCTTCACGCCGGTCGCGGCGGCAATGGCTGCATAGCGTTCTTGCGAGAGGCTTGCCTACCGGATGGCCCGCCCAACGGCGGTGACGGCGGCCAAGGAGGGAACATATACATTCAAGCTGCTCATGGCGAGACATCACTGCACAAGCTAGCTAGGCAACGCATGCTCCGCGCCGGGTCCGGTGGTCATGGTCAAGGCAAGTCCCAGGGCGGCACTCGTGGTGAGGATGTCATCATCACCGTGCCCGTCGGTACCATTGTGCGGGAGCTGGAAAGACAAGACTTGGCAGCCGAAGAAGCTGAATTAATGGCTGAGTACAGGAAGGCTATGAAGAAGAAACGTAAAATGCAAAGGATGCTGGAGGAGGAAAAGCGGTGGAGTGCGGTCAATGAGCAAGAGGACGAGGGAGCAGTCGAGGATGAGGAAGAGGCCGCAGACAGGAAAGGCCGCAGGAATCGCGCGAAGGCGGCTCTCGAAGGTCAGGATGATGATTCAGGGCCGGAACTCGAAGACCCATCGCGGCAAAAATGGCTTCTGCACCCAGGAGCTTCCAAGTCGGAAAAGACAAACACAATTTTTCCACCCATACCCCGACGGTACGCGCCCTTTGAACAACCTCCATCGCCAATCTATCTCGACCTGTCGCGACCGACCCCACGTCCTATTCTTCTCGCCGTGGGAGGCATTGGCGGTCTAGGCAACCCTCACTTTACCTCGTGGCAACGTGCCAAACCAAGACTCGCCACAAGGGGTGAAAGCGGCGTGTCCGTCAAGGTTTCTCTCGAGCTGAAGCTCCTCGCCGACGTCGGATTCGTTGGTCTCCCCAACGCAGGAAAGAGCACCTTACTGCGTGCCATGACCAATAGCCGCACGCGAGTGGGCAGCTGGGCTTTCACAACGCTGAAGCCAAACATCGGCACCGTCGTGTTGGACAAATACAGCGGCCGGCCTACCATTTCTCGAAAGGTTCGGCAAGGCACTTCGCCTATTGACTCCGCCAACGATGTGTCGTCGGAGGTCCACGTCAATGCTAGAACGAGATTTACCGTCGCCGACATCCCCGGCCTCATCGAAGGCGCCCATCTCGACCGTGGGCTCGGCATTGCCTTTCTCCGCCACGTCGAGCGCGCCGGCGTACTGGCCTTTGTCATCGACTTGTCCGCCGGTAATGCCGTGACCGCGCTCAAGGCTCTCTGGCGCGAAGTCGGTCTCTATGCACAGATGCGCGATGAGGAGGAACGCGAGCGCAAGCTCGAGTCGCAAATCGATTGGACCAACTTTGAGAAGAACACAAATGCAACCATCAACCTCACCGATGTCGCCGAGTACGAGAAGCCGACGATCTCGGGGGGTGATGCACAAGCTGCCGGGCTGCACATTGCCGGCAAGCCATGGTTCGTAGTGGCTACCAAGGGGGATCGTCCCGACACGGAGGCCAACTTTCATGAACTGACGACGTATCTGGATGGCATCACGGCTGGAGAGGTGGAGCATCCGAGCGGCGTGGCCGGAGCCTGGACACGGATGTGCAAGGCGATTCCTGTGAGCGCCATTCAAGGCCAGGGTGTAGATCGAGTTGTGTACTGGACGGTGGGATTATTGGATGAGTAGCCGGAGGTCATAAGGTTTGCTTGATCTTTGTTCTTCTTTCTATTGTACATCTTCCCTTTTTACAAAGCATGAGGCACATGTATGCCTGTATCCTGTCACCTTGTAAACCTACAATCTACACAATAAAACGTCATCAAATTTAATATGGTCTTCATCCAAGGAAGTGGAAGGAATAGTAATCTCGCAAACCGCGCTTACACTCGGTTCTTATTCACACAGAGTTCATGTATGTCTATTCATCAAGCTACTGCAATCGAACGGCATTCTAATTTCCACTGCAAAATCAATTCGCGAAAAGTAAAGTAAACGGAAATAAACCAACAATATACATCCTCTTGTTGAGAAGTAAGCCATGCTCGGTGCTGGGAGCCGCATCACGTGACGGCGTTACCAGCCAGACGCACATATTTTCCACCTTCTCACTC
>SRPO01000513.1:0-13608 GCA_018360065.1 Claviceps pazoutovae
TTTTTTTTTTTTTTCCTTCCTCCTTCCCCGGGTGCGCGTGCGGTGTGTCTCTTCTGGATAAGACAGGTAAAGTCACGAGGTTCGTCTTCTTTTGATCACGGACCCGTGAGGATATTATTCGTTCATGGATAGCGCTTTGTTGTTTGATTGAATTGATGATACGAGGCTCTTGCTTGGGGTCTGTGATGCATACGGAGTAGGTACACGGGTGACGGGGAATGAAAGGAAAAGGAAAAAAAAATATGAGACAAAAGAAGAGTCGAGGCTGGAATGGAGATTATAGGTATGTATGTAGGTAAAAGATGAAAAAGAAACGGTCGTCGGTTCGCGAGTGCATTCAGCGGGATAACGGACGGATAGGCGTCCGCCGAATGAGCCGAGCCGCTAGGTATTGTACTCCGTACTCTGTGATGATTACATACCTCCTACCTAGCAGCTGCTGCTGCGGAAAGAGGGCGTGCGGTGCGGGCGGTGTGGCGCTCGCAGCTCTGACGGCATACGTTGGAAGAAACGCCGCATTGTTGGAATTATTTACTCCGTACTCCGTAGATGCTGTAATTCTGTAATTCTGGTGCTATGTACTCCGTACTCCGTACATTGTATCTTCTCTGTACGCCGCGAGAACAAACGCAGAGTTGTCGCCTCGTTGGGCGGCGCTGCATCGCACGGACCCCTCCGCACTTAATGGTCACTGGTCACCGAAGCCCCGTTGCCGTCGCCAACAACCGACGGCGCAGGGACAAGGGGCACGGGCCAAGGGGGCAGGTTAGGCTCTACGGAAGCGGCAGCGGCAGCGGCAGTGGCAGCGGCGCGCCGAGGCCCATGAATAGCATCCAAGCGGCGACGTCGGGAATCGGGATGCTCGGGCTGGTGCCACAAGTAGGTACTGTTAGGTAGGTGTGTGCTGGCCGAGGGGAGGAGGGAAGACGAGCAAGATCTGTCAGGGGAAGAAAGACTAATTTAGAGTATGTGTACAACATACATAGAGAACGGACCAAAAAAATTAGGGCTGCAGGCACCCAACTGCCAGCGGACCTGCAGCTGGCAATGCAATGCAATGCAATGCAATGCAATGCGATGCGATGCGAAAGGTAAGGCAAGGCGGTGCAAGGCGGTGCAAGGCGGAGCGCGATGCGACGTTGTTGTAAGATGTGGCTACATATGTACCTATGTATACTCCGTAAGTAGGGAAGTCCCAGCATCCGCAGGCTTCCAAGCTCACCAAGCTCCCGAGTCACCGAGTCCTCAGTCCAGTTGCCCTTCGCGCCTCGGACTTTCTACTGGCTCGATGCATGCGGGGCCGGCGCATCACGTCATCGTCTTGGCACGGCTTGGCAGTTCGCGATAGCGTCGAGGTCGAGCAAAGGAGCGAGGCAGCGCAGCAGACTACGAAATATGTACTTGTGCCCGTGGAAAGATGGCTCCCATCACCATCATTATCATTCATCTTCACCATTGCTGTCACCCTTACCATCGCCATCGCCATCCCGCCACACAGCGACCGCGCCCACAGCGGCGCACCACATCACGAGGAAAACATGCCATGCCATGTGACCGTCGTCCGTCAGCCTCACCGCGCCTTATCCCCGCCAGAAGACATCGTCAGCAATAAGTCCTGCATGTCTTCCCACGCAGACACTACATACGAGGCTCGTACGATGGCAACCAATTTTCCATGTACTGTATATGGGTATATACAGATTTATTGAAACCCTTTCCCCCCCCCCCCCCCCCCCCCCCCCCCCCCTCCTCCTCCTCCTCCTTCTCCTGATAACACTCCTGAGTCTGCCATATGATCTGGTGTGTATAGCATAGCCCCGTTGGGGAGAATAAAGAGAGAGAAAACAGCAGCGGCAGCGCGCGGCGCGGTGTGTGATTCTCAAAGCCGAAAACGACGAGTCACCTTCCCGACTCGGACCTGAGTTGCGGCCCGCTGTGCATCGCGTTTCACGCACAAATCCGGGTCTGTCCCAATGGTATGGTCATGTGTTACCCCGCGTAGTGTCAGCGTGCAGAGGTGATTGGGTGATGGAAACGGTCGGCTCGTTGATGTGGGAGCCTGGGAGCCTGGGAGGGTGTGTGGGGGGGGTTTGCGTTTCTGAGTTCATGGTTCAGGCATCGGACGGGCGAGACAAGGGACTATATTACGGGCGAGACAGGCACCACACTCACGAGTGGTAGTTCCGACGATATCTGTAGATACTGAAGCACCTGCCTATGATGCGCCAACTTCAACCAAGGTACTGTAGGTAGATTATAGATACCCGTAGGTAGATGCCAGAGCACAGCCAGGACTCAGGAGCCGCCCTTTGCCCTTCATCTTATCCACACAGTTGGTGTTGGTCTGGCATGCGCCATTCTGGCTACCAGCCGCCGGACTGACACCGGACCATGGCCGGACCAGATGCCAAACTTACCTAGTAAACACCAGACACCAACGCATACGGAGTATGTAACCTACAATCTCACCAACCCATTTCACAACCCATCTCACTCAATTTACTCATCTCGCATTCATCTATCATCTCACACTCACTAGCCCGTCGTTCGTCGCCATCTCATTGGTCATGCCCGATAATGAAATCCGCTGGTTAGACGTAGATACCTACCTATATATAGCCATCTTGTGGTACCTACATATGTATGTACACAGTACATGCAGATATCGAAAAGAAAAAAAAACACCCACCAGTGACCACACAGTAGCGCGCCGCGTCCTTCCCGCAAATCGCAAGCGGCAAGGAACCGCAAACTACCTAACAGTGAACACAAATCATGAAAGTAAACGTGCCCTAAAACAATCCTTTGAAAAACGCCCGTCCCCGCATTATCTTTAACAGTTGAGGTACCTAGGTAATCAAGAACAGGTGATAAACCAAGTGGCTTCATCCAGGTCCAGGTGATTTCTTCGCACGGGGCACGAGAAACCACTCAAAGTCAAATTCGTTTGAAACGCATCTCCGAAGGCAAACGGCCAAAAGCTACTGGGCGAAGCGCGCCGGCCGATGCCTTAGTTACCCGTTGATCATGGCCGCAACGGGTGTTAGCTTGGCCAAGAGGGCGCTAAGCAAGTAGGTATGTATGAAGCTGTCTATAGGTTGGCTAATAAGCTGGGAGTCCGTCCAACGTCGGGTTTGTGAAATAGAGTTTCGATTTTCTCCTCCCCCGGGCTTTCGGAATGTTGTCGAACCGGCGGCAAGTGGACTTTGTGGCTGCGAGAGTTTCTTTGGATGGAGATGCCATTTGGGAATGGTTGGGGGAGGCACAGACGATGCGGCCCATGCGGGAAAGGCGATTGGGAGTCTGGATCGTAAGGCAATTGACAGCTCCGATGATAGTGTAAGAGGGTACGTAGCAGTGTTGAGTAGTGGACCTAGTCGTGGGAACGAACAGGTAAGTGGTGTGCGATGCAAGAGATAAAAACGTGGTGTGCGTGGTGTGAGTGACAATTAGCGTCAAGACTCAAGACTGTGAGTTGATCAGTGGGCCTTTGAGGACTGCGGACGACCAGAAGCTGCGAAATCTGCGATCTGGAATGCGTAATGTGCAATGCGTGATGTCTTGTAACTTTGTTAGCCTTCATCATGTCTCACCAGGAGAGCCAGCTGTCCAAACGCGGCAATCGCCACCATGTCGTCGCCAAATTACGCAACCGTGAATCACCCGCTGTCAAACACCATCTCAATCGGACGTTGTGTTCATCTCGTGTACCACATCCAACATAGCAGCAAGACATGCAAGTCGGCGCGGCGCCCTGCATCTCGACCTGCCGATACCTGCAAGCTGGACGTCTTTTGACAGACACAGGCCCGGCTCGTGTCACCAAACCGAATCCGTCGTTGGTTTCCTCTCCGACGCACCAAGTTGCAATGCATAGCAAAAGTATACCGCCCCCCCGGCCGCAGACTTACTTGCCCGCGCAAATGCTTGCCTACACACAGACACTTTGTGACGGAGGGGGACCGCGGGCACTACCACGTACTCCAATCGAATATGTCATCGGTTTTCTGCGGTTGCAACATCGACCGTGCTGTGCGTGGGTGTTGCGCATCGCGGAGAGGACTCGACAATGCGGGTTATGGTTCGAGAAGTGGGCATTGAGGCCATTCTTGCATCATACTGTTTGTGCACCACTATCGGGCTGCAGGAACGGCAAGAGGCAGTTGCTTTTTGTTTGTATTTACCCTGAGAAGATTGGAGAAAAAAAAGGGGAAATGAGATGAAGATGAACAGTGACGGCTCCATTGCTGCGGTTGAGGTGCATCTTGGGCCTTCTGGCTTGTGTGGGGAGGTGAAGATATTCGGGTCTGGCGTGCGCAGATCTCGGAGGATGATGCGCAGCGTGCGGATTGGGCAGGTAGACATGTGCCCGAAAGGATGTGTTGACATGACACAAACGCAAACTTGCCTTCGTTCGACACGCCAGTCTTGGCCTCTTGTCGTGACTAGAGTGGTTTGCATGTCTAGGCCATGTAACACGATTTGAAGAATAGCTCAGGACGTGTTGCCACCAAGAGGCCCGCCAAGTCGGCGTCGTGAAGATTTGGTGCTCGAATAGCTGCATCACATCACGGGACAATAGGGAGCCACAGAATCAGGCACAGGAACCAAAAGCATCCCAAAAAACCAAAAGCCGTACGATACTGACCAATATGTTTCAGCTTGCTGCTACTGCCCGTCGTCATGTAGTGAGCGGGCCCCAATTCGCTGCAAACACCAACGGCCCCAACTCAAAAACTGGACGGAGGCAGAAGGCTAGCTCCGAGCAAAGAGAGCAAAGAGAGCAAAGAGGCAGTTCTGGTGGCGGAGGCCGGTGTCCATTGGTACTGGCGACGGGCTGTGAAGAGGAGTCGAGAATCGATCGTGAATGATGAATGTGCGTGAATGTGTGTGCAGCAACTGCAGATGAAAAGTGCTAGTGTGGAGAGAAGGGCGGCCGCGGTTCGAAGTCTGAGAGCAGCCAGCAACTCTGTGCTCCACTTCATCCACACAGTTTTAGTTTTGCACTTGTCACTCGTGCCACACCCCTCGTCCACATTACACCCCCTCTCACACACCCGGGTCGCGTCTTCACTCCCAGAAAGCCGAACAAATCAAGGACCTGAAGGCTGAAGGCAGCCCAATTGACGTGGTCATGGCGCCGAGCCACTCTCACAATCCCCGGCATTATCTGCGTACATATCTATCGAATGCCTTCCCGCCTTGGTTCCCGGATCCTCCGCTCCATCTACAGCTTGTGCATACTATTCGGCAGATGAATTTTATCCCTGGCTATTCTCCCATCATATAGACCACGTCGTCTCTTCTTGTCTTCACCGACAATAGCATCTATATCGGGAATCATCTCTTTACATCTCATCTCTCATCTGCCACCTACTGCATTTAGTACCTATTATATCCTCCACACTTCACTTTGAGTGATTCATGCGAGCCGAACAATCCGGACTTTCACCACTCATTCACAAGTCCGAAGAACATCATATATCAAGGGCAGCTGCTCATCTTCGGCAATCTGGTAACGACTCTGTTGCAATTACTCTTGTCTGGAACATTGGCAACCAGTACGCACCATAACTTTACCTTACAACAACGCCTGCGTATTATACGCCCACATCCAACATGCACGTCCTAGGCAGCATCGGCCACGGCTTCGGCCAGCGACGCAAGAACTCCTCTCCCAAAAACCTCAACATCCGAAAAATCTCTCTCCCCTGTCTCTCCACCTCAGGCAGCTCCTTCTCCTCATCCTCTTCCACAATGTCAGCCCCGGAACTGTCCTCGGCACGTTCAAGGACCGGGTCTCATGGCTTCGGTCCGCTCAGCTTACATCCCACCTTTCATCAACAACAACAACAACAACAACAACCACCACCAAGGCTGCACGACCGACCACTGATCAGTCCGAGACAAAAAGATCAGTATGAGCCCCCCTCGTTCTTCCATGACGACGACTCTGCAGAATCGGCCGAAGAAGAAGGCTTCGACGACCGCCAGACTGTGATTGGCGACGACGAGGAGTACACATTCTGCCGCGCACAGGTTCTACATTTTTCACACTGTCCACAACCAAAGGAGATGATTTTGTCGTCGTCGCCGCGCACGAGCGCCGTGTACCACGATACTTTGGTGGATGGATCGGAATCCCGGGACTATTATATGCGGCAGCTAGCTAAGAGGCCTGCTATGCCCTGCTCACGGTGGTCGGACTCGACGATTCAGACGCTTGACTTTGTTGATGATATTGCGCCTGATGAGATATTGCCGGATGGGGATGAGGAACAAGAGGAGGAAGAGGAGAAGGAAGAAGTCTGCATGGATGTACCCATGCCCAACTTTAGCCGCAAACGCATCACGGCCCCTAGCAGACCGCCCTTGAGGTCCTTGGACAGTCTGGATGATTTTATCAAGAAGGGTGGCTGGAAGAGACGCGGGGTCATCTTTGATCGCAGCGAGGCGAGGCAGCACTCTGTCGATTTTTGAGTCGCTATTTTTTGGGGTTCGGGTTTCGTTGAAGCCTTTCGTATCACCATGACTGGTTAGGTCATTTTCTTTCATTCTCACTTCAGTTTTTTTTTTCTTTTGTATCATCTTGTCAACATTAGCCATCATGCGTATCTTTTGTCTTTTTTCTTTGGCTTATCAAGCATGGCGTCATTGGATGGATGAATAATGGATGGGATGCCCACGGGCAATGGCCCGAAGTGGGATTTATAAATTACGATAGCCACGGCTAGGTTCTCTTTTGAGATCATGTACCTTAGACTCAAGAAGTTCGCTCAGTTTGGAAATTCCACTCATTGAGTTACCTCCTATTACACGATATCTGAAGATGAACTGCCCCACGAAATTTTCTCGTGATGTCTCTGCAGTGTTCCAATCTTTCTTCAGGTGGTATATGAGTGAAGTTTAAGACACGCGAAGCTCATTGAATTCACTTTACGCCGTAAAATGATGCTCTACAATCTTGCGCATCTTCAGTTCTACCGACTGAGGAATTACCTACCTACCTAAGGTACCTCCTAACACGATGTATGCGAAAAAGCCCCACTAATTGATTTAGATGTCCCTGCATGGCATCTACCCCAACCACTCTCGAAGACACAAGCGAACGTGGCGCTTGGCTGTTACATACTCTGCGACACGAGGGGAAGTGGTCCGATTCTATGCCCTGCTACAAGTATGGCACACTTGCATCATGTACGCATTCATTGGTGGTAACTTGTAAGCCGGCGCAGCATGGTCATCACGCGCATCTTTCTCCCTTCTCCATTCTACGTACGGAGTACGAAGAGACTGAATAACACGTACATTCACAGTCGTATCATGGAAATTGGAAAATGCTTTGTCGGGCTATTCTTTTGTCATCTTCGATGGATCTGGACCGTACTACAGCCTCCTCCACGGCGATCGAGTGCATACGAAAGATCTCCATCGAGTTCTACACTGCCCCCATCGCGATCGAGTGCATGCGCGTAAATCGTACTCTTGGGCCACGGCCCGCAAAGACATGGCTCTTCATTTCCTCCTCTGTGTCCTCATTCTCCTTCAAGTATTTTTTTTTTCTTTTTCTTTTTCGTCTTCTTTTTAAGCTTTCTTTCTCCCGTGATCCTTCTTATCGAGTCCCTGCCGTGCATGCTCAGTTGCAGAGCTAAGCATTGGAGTGTCTGTGTTGGTGCAGCAAAACACGTCATGGCTTGTCAGTGGACGTCATACGTTAGGTACCTAGGTATACTACTCCGTAATGCTTCTTTTTGGGTCTTACTTTTTTTTTTCTTTTCGAGTCTTCCTATTCTGCACGTTTCGTCCTTTCGTCCCTTCGTGTAAGCGCGCGATGAAATGAGGCGTCTGTGCTGGTGCAGCCAAGACGTCATGGCTGTGCAAAGGACGTCATAGCTCCTGCTGAGCCCTTCTTCCTTCTTTTACATCTTCTTTTAGAGATTCTCTGCCTTCTCTAGGTGGTCTTCTATCGTCGGCGCCGCCTCTTGGATGAAACGACTTGGTCGATATGTAACTGCGTCGACACGGTTCAGAGCATCCGCTTGTGCCGTTTCCTCATCGTGCCAAGAATTTCATTCAGGACACCGAAACCGAAAAGGCACGATGCGTCATGCATGCAGCGTGCGTGCACCATGGGTCCCCTGCTTTGCATCTGAAACCCCGAGCCCAGTGAGCCGGGATAGGGGTATGGCCGTATGGAAAGGGAGCCAACTTGGAAAGTGGGGAATTGCCAGTTTCCTGGGGAGGACCTTCCCGGCGGACAAAAGGCGACTGGCCCGCGAGGGCCTGAGCGGCGAGCACCACCCCGGGCAGCTGGCAGGGCAGGCAGTGGCACTGTCACACTTTGGCAGTGGTAGTGAGTGAAGGGCGGTGAGCTGAGGACAAATTGCCAAAGCGGTGAGTAATTACGGAGTACTAATGGACGAGCCTGAGATGCCAATTTCTGATGCAATCTCTCACCACCTCACTGTCGTCATACCTACTCTGTACTCCGTACGCCTTTGTGCGGCAGGGATCCGCAAAGTTGGGCCCCCGCCTCGGTTGTCGCGGCTTTGTTCAAACTGCCGTGACACTTCTCTGTGACGCGTCCCTGTGACTCTGTGAGCTTTGCTGTCACACTTCCCCTGCCAAGACCAAGGGCCACGAGCCAACAACTGAACAGCAGGCTGCTGTACGTCACGAACCGGACATCCGGGAATCGAGGCGTGTTATCGCACACCCCCATGTCTTGATAGTAAGGTACTAAAAATGACTACACATATATTAGGTACATACGGAGTACTCTGTATGGAGTACGGAGTACATAACGTATGTATAATCATCGCCTGCTGGAAGAAGCTTGGAGAGAGCAGGGGGGACAAAGGCGAGTTTCGGTTCTTTTCTCCTCTGATCAGCACGTTGATTCGCGACTTCACCCTAGGCAGGTACATACCATAGTACGTAGCGCCAGAAGGACCCTGAATTTTATTTTCTTCTTTGTGCTCATGAAACATGTGGCAAAGTCGCGACCTCGGCACTCGCATCGTATCGTCGTTCCATTTTCCTTCTTTTCTTTTCCTTCGTGAAACTGGTCATGGTTTGACATGGCCGGGCTTCCCTGGACCCTACCTAGGCAAGATCAAGAGAACAATCGCGCACCCCCACAATGAATGCTGGTACTGGGGAATCAGAGAGCAACGCTGACCCATACTGCCGGAAAGTCAACGCGAAAAATCGACTTGTCAAGGATGAGTCAAGGACTCAAGGACGGTCGGCAATAAGGGCGGGCCGCAATTCATCGGATACATACTGTCAGACCAGTCTCCGCGTCGAACAGTGATTAATAAGCATGGCCTCATTCTGCTATTTGCCGAAGGTGACAGTTTCATGGGAAAGCTATGTTCACATGACTTGAAAGAAAAACGTTCATTTCTTCATAACTTTGTATTCATTTTTAGATTATCTGCTGAGTCTAGCGGTGTACTATTATAATTAAGGCCTCGTGCTCTGAGCCTCGGAAGGAGCGTGACCTGAGGGTATGTGATTTGCCCATCTATGGACAATATGTGAGAGATATCAAACAACATTAGAAAAGAAGATAGAAAATAGGATAACAAATTATTAGATAAATTCCTCACATGCATGGATATCTCGTGTGCAAGGAAAAGAAAGAAAAACAGAAAAAAATGAGGGTGATGAGAGAAGAGCCATGTCTCAGCACATTGAAAAGTGCTTAGCTTTTGAAGAGCCAGATTGGAAAGAAGCACGAAGAGCCATCTTCAGTAACTTGTCACCGATCCATATCCAGCCAATGGGACAAGGTGTCTATGAAGACCGACCTCAAGCCCTTACTACAGGACAGGCAGCAAGCCCGATCTGTTTCTGGAGACAAGCTATAACATCAGGGCCAGATTCCAGCACATTCAAGCAATTCTGAGCATCGTTCACCAGGAACGGACCAAGTGCAAGCGCACACTGGGGAGAATCAGTTGCCAGCTCTGTAGCGGGCGCACTAGCCAAGTTCGTACAAGCGGCGGGGAGCTCTGTGATGCACACGCTCTCCAACGATGTTCTCAAACAGCTAACAATGGCGCTAGGCCCTTGGGTTACATTGGCAAGGCATGCGGCCGCTGCAGGATTCGAGGCAAACGCCCCCAAAGAAGTCGTACATTTAACTATCTGTGCTGGGAGCTGGACCGCCGCGGTGAGGCCGCCGATGTTTCCGATTGCCCCGCACGCATCAGGCACCGAAGCACAGACAGGGGGGCCGGGAGTGCATGTCGCCAAGGAAGGAACGATGTTGGTAGGGAGTACGTTGGTGATGGCACTGGCGATGTCGCCGACGATGGAGCTGATTTCGACGACTGGCAACGAGACCGGTACGCTGGGTATGAGAGTCGTCAACCCATCCACGACAGTCTCGATGCTCTGGACGGGCAGGGTCGGCAGGATCGGCAAGAGGGTTGTCACCTGATCCAGGATAGTCTGCACCTCAGAGGGCAGGGGCAAGACACCAGTATCAGTGGCCAAGTTGCCAACACTCGTGCCCTGACCGCTTGCCGTTGGGATACACGCAGAGAGGCCGAGGCTTTTCTCAAGACAGGATACAACGGCATCGCCAGATGTCAGCGTGCCACTCAAGCACGTTTTAGCCTCATCCACCTGGAACGGGCCAAGTGCAAGCGCACATTGAGGAGAAGCAATCGCCAATTGCTCGACCGACTGGCCGAGCAAGTTTGTACAAGCACCGGGAAGTGATGTGATGCACACGTTGCTCAATGCATTCGTCAAACAGGCGAGGAGGCTCGTGGGCCCCTGAGCTACGTTTCCGAGACAAATTCCCACGTAGAAGTCGTCGGCAAACGGACCCAGCGCAGCGGTACACTCAACAACCTGTGCTGGGAGCTCGATCGCCGCGTTGATGCCACTGATGTCCCCGATCTTGCGGCAAGCTTCGGGCGGCGTAGCACAAACGGGGTTGCCTGGTGTGCATGTTGGCAGATTAGGGATGGTGTTGGTGGGGAGCACGTTCGTGACGACACTGTTGATATCGCTGATGATGGAGCTAAGCTGGCCGGGTGGTATCGAACTGGGCAGGTTGCTCACGACACTCTCAATTTCCGTGGGCAGGGGCAAGGAGCTGTTGACGCCGGTCGCCGTGGGCAGGATAGTCGTGGGAATACCCGTGGGGAACAGGGAACTCAGATCGCCGATGAGGGAGCTCACGATGGGGGGAACCTCAGTCGGCACAACGCCTGTGCCCGTGGGCAGCAGAGTGGACAATTCCTCGACGATGGAGCTGACGATGGGATCCAATTCAGTGGCCAGGGCCGAGTTCGAGTTGTTGCCACCATTGCCGTTATTGCCACCATTGCCGTTGTTGCCACCATTGCCGTTGTTGCCACCATTGCCGTTGTTGCCACCATTGCCGTTGTTGCCGTTGTTGCCACCATTGCCGTTGTTGCCACCATTGTCGTTGTTGCCACCATTGCCGTTGCCATTGCCATTGCCATTGCCTGTACCACCGGCACCAGCACCAGAACCAGCACCAGAACCAGCACCAGAACCAGCACCAGAACCAGCACCAGAACCAGAACCAGCACCAGAACCAGAACCAGAACCAGCACCAGCACCAGCACCAGCACCAGAACCAGCACCAGCACCAGCACCAGAACCAGCACCAGAATCAGCACCAGCACCAGAACCAGCACCAGCACCGCCAGATCCGGCTCCAGATCCGGCTCCAGATCCGGCTCCAGATTCAGCACCGCCAGCACCGCCAGCACCGCCAGCACCGCCAGCACCGCCAGCACCGCCAGAGCCGCCAGAACCAGCTCCAGCTCCAGCACCAGCACCAGCACCGGCACCGGCACCGGCACCAGCTCCAGCACCATAGACTGTCGTACAGGCAGGTCCGGGAGGTCCGGCAGGTCCCCGAGGACCAGCAGGGCCCATAGGTCCCATAGGTCCTATAAGGCCGGTAGCGTATGCCGAGCAATCACAGGCGCTAGCTGGTGCCATGTGATCAGGGGCCATAGTCCCGCATGGAGCAAAGCTGTACAACGTCCGGTTAGCTTAATGTTCTGCGAGCGCGCCACAGCTTGAGAGGACCAATCCTGGGGGCCAGAAAGCGTCCACATACCTTGTAATGGAGGCGTTTTGGGTGTGGGTGATGGTAGTCACCGTGCTCAAGAAACCAGCTTGGCTGATGGAGAGGGTTTCGCCATGGCAAAATACCAAGTTGGTCGGGGCCGGAAAGCTCGTGGAGAGCGAGACCTCGAGCTCAGTCACGACCTTGATGGGTCGCACGTCGAATGTCGGGAGGGGTCGCTCATCAGGGACTGGCTTGGCCTGAACAAAGGCGTTCCTCGCCGCTAGCAGTGTAGCCAGGCATGATATAGTCCGTGCCATGGTGTTCTTGACAACCTCGTGATGTTCACGGGTTCAGAGAGAGAAGGGTAAAGGAGGCCGCAGCGAAAGAGGAGGCGAGAGCAATCCGATGCTTGAGCAAAGGATATACTCGGGAAGCAAAGAAGAAGTATAAGTTGAGAAGATGCAGATTGCGGTGTAGTTCTCGAAAGAAGATGGAGGGTTACACGGAGACGGCACTGTCATTATATAGCTGTGAGTTTGCATTCTGCCCTTATAGTCTCCATTGTCGTCGAAGTAGCTTTCATGGACGAACTTTAGCTGCCGAATGCCGTTGTCATCGAAAGTCAAAACTGGTATAACAGCTTCTCCAATATGGTCGTTTGGTGCCCGTTGTACCATTCGGTTACGATGCGCGGAATCAGCCACCACCGCCAGCTTCACGCATTCTCCATTTGCGGAGATGAAGAGTCGTTCAAAGAATCAACGACAAGAAGCTGCCTCAAGGTAACCATTTCCAGAAATGCAAGTCCAATCAAATTCGATAGCGGCGTCGTCAACACCACAGCCCGGCCAGCCTCTCATCTCTACCCTTGGTCTCTCAAGGCCAGTGATAGAGCATGTCAAGCAAGTCCTTTATCCCTAATGCAGACAGCCGCATTCCGCAAAAGGAAATAATGGCATGACAGGAACAATAACTCTTTTTTTCTTCCCTGTCACGATGGCATGTAAGTCGAGCGGGCACTTTTTGAGTTGCGACCAAGTCTAGACGTAGCGTGACTAAGGAGGAGCTTCCCAGAGCATTCTCCACCTAGACCGTTTTGCTTTGACACAACGATGCGTCATTACTCCAGGAAACTCGTGGACTGATACCGCGTGGAACCGAGACGAGTTCTATCTGCAAGCTGCCTGTTCGTGGCCGAGCTAAATGAACGGTCTTGACTCGTCAGCGCCAAACCAGCTTCTTGGTTTTTGGACATACCATACTGACCCAGACACGGACACGGAGGGGGAAGAGCGGGAAAACCTGGCGTGGAAGCGTATGTTAGGTATGTACAGAGGAGAGCTGTGAAGGACGCTAAGAATACGCCCGTCAGTATTCACTACCAGGTATGTAGGTATGCATATAGAGTATTGCTATTCGCGCGACTCTATTATTCTAATCGCGCGATTACTCCACTCATCCCCCCCATGGCCCCACTTACAATTTTCCGCTTACTAGGTAGCACCCAGATGATTTTTCCTTTCACCCCCCTCTGCCAT
>SRPO01000514.1:0-13512 GCA_018360065.1 Claviceps pazoutovae
GTGGGAAAGTGAAAATATGTGCACGTTCGGCTGGTACGGCCGTCACGTGATGCGGCTCCCAGCACCCAGCATGGCTTATTTCTCAATAAAATATACAAATGGGGATACTGATACCTACTCCTTGGAAACACGCCCTGTTGTGCCATTTCTCACTTTTCTCCCTTTTAGACCCTGTATCACTATCCAATCCTTCAACAGTGTCCTTTCCCAGACACTTCCCAACTTGCAATATGTGGATATTCCAATTCCATTTCTCATGATCATTATGAGACACCTTTCATCCGACTAAAAGTTGATGCAACTGTCCCTCCAATGTCTCGTTAGCCGACCAATGTATGAATAAACCCATGCCACGCCCCGCTAATACATATTGGTAAAACGACAAAAGCGAATTTGAAAAACACAAGCCCAGTACAATTAACACATGATCCCAAAACAAAGTTAATAAGCGCCAAAGGAGAGAAGTCTGCGCAAGCGGGGCTTGCCAAGGGGTATGTTGGTATGCAAATTTTGGACTGATTGTTCAATAACGACGGAGATCAAACTCTCCCTTGAAACCTCCATTCAGCAACATGGATGCGATTCGGAGCCGCTGACGGGGCATGTCTTCTGCGACGTAACTGTCAATAGGATTGAGACCCAAGGCGACACACATGCCATTCGTGATGGTATGCACACCGCAATCATATCCATTTGTTTGCATGGGAGCCTCATGCAGCATGACTTTCCATTCGCTGTCGACAAATTGATCATCCATGAAGTCTTTCAGCCACGCGAGACCTACGTTGATATATCTCTGCGATCCTGTGGCACTCATGGAATCAATATGTGCTACGGTCCTTTTGCTTGGCCGAATGACCAGGAGGGTCCAATGTGAGTGCTCGCAAATGGGAAGCAAAATGGTGTCGACATCGAGCAAATTCTCCTTATCTACTCCATAGCGACGAAGCGTTCTCTGAGTTCGGGTGACACCCTGTTCCTGTAAACGCTTGAAGAAGAAAGAGGACATGGCAAGACATTTGCGCGTGCTCTTTTTGGTATCCTTAATGCCGGCAGCCATGTTGATAAACTGATCCAGCCAATTGAAAGATCCGTTAACAATTTCATCATTGAGCCATTCCATGGGTGGAACAACCTTGGCGAAGTCGTGTCGCCTCAGTTCAACACCTTCTGCCGTGGTGGCCAAAGTAGTTGAAGCATTTGCGCGCAGCGTCGCATGAGCTCGTGATAGCCAATCCGAGCTGAGTGGTGCTACGAGCGGCTGGTCTGGAATTCGTAGACCGCCAGTTCTGACAAGTCTTTCTTTCCGTTCTTTGCGGATTTGCTGCTCAGCAAGTCTATTGACTTCTTCAGCAGCCTTTCGGGCGGCCCTCTCTTTTTTTACTTCGATTCCTGCCTTCGTATCGTCACTGATAACAAGTGATCGAAGCGAAGGTAAGGCCAATATCTTCTCGATCGTAGCAGATGAAGTAATCCCGATAGTTTTGCTCTTCGGAAGCGGAATTCCAAATCTACCCCTTGGAAACATATATTTGAAATCAGCAGCAACAGATTTGAATTCTGGAGACCCAGGTTCTCTGGAATCGAGCTCCTTCTGAGCTTCAGACCTAATTATTTTTTCTTCGGCAGTAAGTTTTCTGGGCACATCCAGTCCTAAGTGACCTCGCTGCCTCGGGGAAAAAGTACTTTCAGTGAAGCGTACGGATTTCGGAGCGAGTTGCATTGTGAGACGTTTGGGCACCTTGCGATCTTTCAATATCGATTTTACAGCCCGGATCTCATGGCCTTGAAGGGGTTGTTTTGCCACGAAGTCAGTGATGTAAGATTCTTTAATGAACTCATAAGTATCATCTCGACCATGAAATTTGGCTTTGAAGCCCGCGGGTGTAAGTTGAGCTACTTCATCGGCAAGAAGCTGGGCTCTCAAATACGCGGTTTTGGTCCGTTCCAACCTTTTGATGTGCGGTGGTGGGGTCGACGGTGAGATTGTACGCGACACATCAGGTTCACCAACACGAGTCTCCTTGGTCGCGTTAGATGGCTCTGATGCTCTAGAGTTCTCCTGAGGATAAGTCCCAGGAACCTCATCGAACGTCCAGGCTCTCAAATGCGACGGGAGGAACTGTTCAAGCAACTTTCGATGAAAGTGGTTGTACTTGACGAAGCTGGGAAAGATGATATTGTGTGCCATTGCTGCCATATCCAAGGCAACAGCTCCAATGATGTCAATAGGTAAGGTGTAGTCATCCAGCTGATTGCCCTCATCCAGAAGGTCACGTAAGACGGGCACCAGTGCAGGGGCTGACGTCAGATTCTTGGTACGATTGACCGTCTCCTGCATCTTTTTTGTGAGAGTATATTGAAAGTCTCGCGGGACAATTGGGTATTGGTTCTTGACTTTGATGAATGTGCTAATTTCATAGACACCATCCAAGAAACCGAACATGTCCTGGCAGAAAAGCAGGTACAAGGAAGATAGGTCATATCCATCCTGACCGGACTCAAGTTTTCTGAAGTCGTCATCGTCGTTTGCCAAAACTGATAATAGTGGCCAGAGAATCTTGTTGACCTGTGAGCGTGACGGGCAATTGCGCACAACATCACAAGATCTTTGAAAACAGTCCCGCAACTGGTGGTATCGCGAGATGAGCACGTTGAGCCCATCTCTGTCTAACCACTCGAAGTCGGAGTCGGCTAATGCGATTCTACGTCGTTTGGATGCAACATGAAGCTCCGTTGATAGACGGATGGGGGCATATGACCTTGTCTCAAATACAGCAGATGGCGGATTGTACACTGCGGTGGAGATTAGGATTGGCTGTCACAACAGACTACTTACGATTGGGAGAGAATTCCCAGTGGATACGAGAAGAGGGAATTGACGTACGACAACGACGGAATCTATCCCCCAGATCTGACAAACATGAGATGACATTGGTCATCATCCCGGTGACGCCCCTGGACAGAGTCCGTAAGTCGACCATATGTTCCTGCCAATAACTGTCAGTCTACCGTGCACCAACGACAAGCAAAGACTTTCCACATACCTTTTTTCTGTTTTGATATCCAACCTTGGAATCTGAAATAATGGGGCTGCGAGAAATGGTGATACAAGATGAGGGACTCTCGTCCTGGGTATAGTGCAATGCAGCAACCAGATCAATCTCGGTATCTTTTGCGTGGCGCTTTTTTGTGCAAATTCCATTGATCTCAACAAAAAGAGGCACATTATTCGGAACAGGACGGAGGGGTGCGGATTGTATGGCACTCGAGATTGCTTGCCGTCGTGGCGGGTCCCAGAGGCGCAAGGAGCGCACGGAGCGCAACACGTTGTCGATATCGGCTTGCCTTTGGTCGGTTGTCTCAAGTCTTGGATATACCGTATCGATGAGAAAAGTTTGATTCGGAAATGTTCTCGAGCTCGGCCTTTGACTCGGGTCTTGAGATGGTAAGTTACAGACCCGAGGACTTATTCGTCTCCTGAGTTTAGGAAAACGTGGGAGCCACGGGCGTCTGGGGTTGCGTGGTCGGTTAGCGCATCTGATCAGTCGGCATTGACCTGTAAAAGTGACTGGAGCACGACCGAAGCGTCTCTGAGGTCCGGGAGTCTCCCTTCCATCGACCAGGCGAACTGCAGTAACATATTCAGAGGCTTTAGAGCTTCGAGAAATGGAAGTCTCTGGAATCGATTCAACCGCAGCAACGAACACCAGGTCTGAATTGGCATCGTCAATGCGGTCCGCCTGATCACCAGAGCGTTCAGTTTCAATTCTGTCTAAATTGATCCCTGTGCCTCTGCCAATAGAAGAGCTCTGGCCCTCAGATTCGCGACTGCCCGAGACATGCTCCAAAGTAGAGTAGGTATAATGCAGCAAACGCCGCAAAGCAAGGAAAGAATGGACAACTAAAGCAAAAAGCCAGCGCAAGAGGAGTTCCGGCGTCATCTTGCCAAGATGATCACGACTACCACAGCAGACGGGAGAGACAAAAGAAGTGATGGTCGTCAAAAAAACCTGGACTGCAAGAACAACGAATAGTCTTTTTTTGCAGAAGGCAGGTCAAGTCAAGTCGTGGATTGTTACAACTGAGTGGAAGGAAATCAATAAAGCAGGTGCAAAACGCAATGGTATGCAAGAGAATCGAAAGCAGGTGCAAGCAAAGACGAAAAAGTGATTTGTTCTTACTGTATCTGTTTTGTAAACTGACAGAAGCTGATGAGAGGAGAAAGAAAGAGAGGAGTTGAGGGGCGCGAACGCGTTAATGTAGCTTTCGTCGCGGTGGCGTCAACGCGCGCATGGTTCGTATGTTCTCAACTTCGCTTAGTGCAAGAGCGGAAGCGACATACAATGGGGAAGGAGCGGCCGCGAGGAAGGAGCGGCCGCGAGGAAGGAGCGGCTGGGTGAGTGGCCGCTAGCAGAAAGGCGCCGAGCTCACTGGAGAAGACGCTATTGCGGAGGGTTGGTGATGCGACTTTGTTGAGCGTCAGTGGAGTTTTCAGGGAGTTCAGGGGTGGCAGAATCTCGGAAGCAATTTCTCCAGGTGTCTTTGCTCAGCAGTCCCACATCGAGCTTTTGATTCGGCCATAGCCACACGTGGGTATCCCAGTTAGGTACCTACCTAGGTACCTTAGTACGGAGATCTGCTGCAGTGACTTTTGCGGCAGTAGAAGCGGGGCGGACATACTCGTAGCCGTAGAAGTTCACAGTGCCATGTTTAGTCGGGTTGCATCTTGGTTGTCAGACGTCAGTGTCTCTTCTTGGTTGGCATGCGATCCGGTGGGCCAGAAGTTCTAGATGGTTATCAGAGTCCTGTGGGTCACTAGGCCCCGTGCTGGGCCAACCAGACGTGCATTCACCCTTGACGGGATTGTCCGGCATCGCACGAGAGGCTTTGGCCATATAAGACTGTTCACCCTCTTGCTCAGTTTTAGGGAGTCAGGTTATGGGAGTTTGGTTCTTCAGTTCTAGTTGTCAGGTCTTGTAGTAGTCCAGGGAGGACTGCTGTTTTTTGAGTCTTTGTCTTCGATCATCGTCTTCGTGTGCAGTTCAGGTCTCGTGAGGACCTTTGCTGCCTTTTTTCATCCACCGTCTGTCCTTTGTTTTCTGGTGTGGAAGCCCAGAGCGCTTAATCATGTCTATTGATAGTCGCTTATTCCCCCAGTTCTTTAGATAGTCTTTCTTGTTCTCTATCCAATTCAAACTACATCGATCCGGCATTTCTGTGCCAGACATGTCATCTCTATGTACGTGGGCTTGTACACCAATGAACGTGTACAACCTCTGTCCTGCGATTCCAACAGTGTCAATTGCTATAATGAAACCTTATTACTCCGTCAACCCAGAACAAGCTGAAGAAGAAACGCCGTTCGTGGTTGCAGTGTGACAACGTAAAATCCTCGGATATTCCAGGAGATGTGGGTCGTGTACTGATCCTCAGGCCATGATGCGCACGCGGCACGACCTTGCTACCTGTTCCATATCTAACCATTACGGAACGGAAATGAATCTTACTGGTAGGTAACCCTTTGATACATATGCACCCTTTTTTTGCACTGACTTGGCGGGTTCACCGATGGTACAGTCAGATTGTGGGAGTCGAATAGGAGCGCCTAAAGATTTTATCACCTACTTCAAACCATTTCAAGAGCCAGACTCGAGAGTCCGATAAACTCTCTAGGCATCACGCCACAGTCGTCTGACTACGATGGGTGCTATTTTATCCCTTCCGCTGTTTGCCATTCCGAGCATGGGAACTGTACGGTGACATGAAGTTCCGACTTGTTGTTCCTCCGATCAATATTTAACAGGTCAACCTCATAGGTGCTCTCATTTGTGGCCAGCTGCTGTGGTGCGGCGACCTGTTCTATGGTGTGCAGTGCTTGTGGAAAGTGCGGCAACAGGTACGTCTCAGATGTCATCCTAACCTCACTTATTCTGCCATCTTCTTTTTCGCTTGTAATTGTACGAAGGACGGTGAGCGCCATGCTATATCAATCAACAGCTTATATTTCCTGTAGCGTCGCCACGCGTAGCGCATACGCCCTCCTACTTCTAGCTAATTCGATCTTGGCTTGGATCATGCTTACTCCTTGGGCGATCGAGAAATTACAACATTTGGCACTGGATTATATCAAAATAAACTGCCCAAACGGCCAGTGTTACGGATGGCTTGCCGTACATCGAATCAATTTCGCCCTCGGCCTCTTCCATATCGTTCATGCCTGTCTGTTGTTTGGCGTCGCATCGTCGAAGCATCCTCGTGCTGCGATACAGAATGGGTATTGGGGGCCGAAACTCGTTATTTGGATTGCCCTGTTAATGGTGGCTTTTCTCATACCCAATGAGTTCTTCATCTTTTGGGGCAACTACGTATCTTTGATGTGCGCTATGCTATTCTTGATACTTGGTCTAGTCCTTCTTGTCGACTTAGCACACACCTGGGCTGAGTACTGCTTGGCGCAGATCGAGGACTTCGATTCCAAATTCTGGCGCATCGTTCTTATTGGAAGCACACTGGCCATGTATACTGGATCTATTGCCATGACAGTGGTTCAGTACATTTTTTTCGCCAAAAATGAATGCCACATGAACCAGGCAGTCATCACGATCAACATGCTACTGTGGATAGCGGTATCTGTCTTATCTATTAATTCAACAGTGCAGGCGTCCAATCCAAAGGCGGGTTTGGCACAAGCAGCAATGGTTGCGATGTATTGCACTTATCTCACAATGTCAGCCGTATCCATGGAGCCCGATGACAAACATTGCAACCCCTTGGTCCGAGCTCAGGGTACCAGGACTACATCAGTAGTTATTGGTGCATTTGTCACGATGCTCACTGTTGCATATACAACTACTCGCGCGGCTACACAAAGTCTTGGGCTCGGGAATAATTCGAGTAGTGTACGACTACCTGATACCGACGCGCACGACTTAGTCTCTCAACAACCTAGTGCTCGAAGGGAGATGAGAGCGGAAGCTTTAAGGCGGGCCGTAGAAGAGGGCAGCTTGCCTGCAAATGCTCTGCTTTCCGACGAGGAGAGCAACCTCAGTGGAGATCCACCAGACGATGACGAAAGGTGTCAGACTCAGTACAGCTACACAGTATTTCATGTCATTTTTTTCCTTGCCACTGCATGGGTCTCAACCTTGCTAACAATGCAGTACGAGGAAAGTACAAAGAACGGTTCTTTCGCCACCGTGGGCCGCACATATGCAGCTAGCTGGATTAAGATTGTCAGTGCTTGGGTTTGTTATGGAATCTATACTTGGTCCTTGGTCGCTCCCATGGTTCTCCCAGAGCGATTTGATCTCTCATAGACTAGTCATCGCAGCGTATCTAATAGGTATGCTTGATTTACAACCGAGTGGCCAGCTGCGCCATCCTCTTGTGCAAATAGTCAAATGTGATGGACTCGAGCTTTGGGCTCGTCTCCTTAAGGTGGAAGGCTGTGAGGTGCTGTATCGGGGGGCCAGACTCACACGCACAAAGGAGAAGGCACAACTTGTAGACAGGTAGAGGAGAGAAGAGGCTTCTCTGCTTACCTTTCTCTTCACGTTTGTGAACCTGTCGACGCTAGACTGCAGCAGCACTCTACGCTCAATCCCTTACACCAACATGGCCTGACTTGCTTACTTGAGGGAAGTTCTGAGGCAGGTTTGCATGTTTGAGATGATGTCTGTGTTTGGTCTGGAGACGTATGGAAAAACGCGTGGTACCTCAACCGGCTCGCCAGGTTGCAGTCAGGTGAATGATTTGGGAAGAAAAAAACATAAATGGAACACAAAAAGGAAGCCCCCGCAAAAATTACAGAGCGCCTTTATGTATATTCTTAACGGGTCCTTTGCGGTCTCCGCGATCCCTATCGGGATGTATTTGGTAGGGTCCGTCTACGCGGTGGTGAACTGACATAAACCATCCATGGTATTCACGGAAGCTGAGTAGAGAAGATAAGAGAGATAGTATTGCAAGCATAAGGTTACCAAGCTTGAGAACACGTTCCTCTCGCTCAGTATACACATCCATAGAACTCTGTTATATAAACGCAATTCAATCAATTGAGGTTCGCGTTGTTGCTGCTACGTGCGTAGCGCCTACTCAAATCGAAACCCGTCCGATTACGGCGTCTCTCGCTTGGCTATATAATGAGTGGATTCCAGTCCACGACATGAACTAGAGAAATGACATGATTAGCGGCATGCAAAAACCTGGCTTACACATGCAAAGCAGAAACGAAGATATAATACAAGAACAGTGGGCAGCGCGATATTTCATACCTGATACCAACCCTGCGATGCGAGAACATCTAATCCAGATACAACAGTCCACTGCCCGATCTGTTCCGCCATTTGCATCATTTGGGTATGTTGTGGTTTGTATGCCATCTCTAGAAGAACGCGCTTTTTGTTCGATAAAGGGGGTGCAGAGAGCATCGCTAATGCCATCCTTTGCACACGATCATCGATGGGCTGGTCAGCAGGAATCGTGCTGATCATGACACGAGGGGAATGGAGCCCATCTTGCACCGCGCCCTGATGTGAAACAGGTTCAATGTTATAGTGCATGGGAAATGCTGAGGCGAGGGCCTTGACTTTATGCTCATCTCGTCCAATCACCAATATTGGGCTGAAGCCCATAGAGTGTAGAGCGTATATGGCCGCCCTGGTAGTGCCACCAGAGCCGACCACAGCAGCTGATTCTGCGTCAGTCGTTGGGGCGACTCCCGCTTCTTTCAATGTATAGACCATGCCTTTCCAGTCAGTGTTGTCTCCCAGCAGGCGACGGTCGCACAACGGGGATTCATCATCTGAGAGAAAAATGGTATTCACAGCTCCGATAATTTGAGCTGCGGGCGTCACTTCGTCTAGCAGGGGTATGATGTCCTGCTTCAAGGGGATTGTGACAGAGGCCCCTCCGAACGTCTCTCTTTGCAATAATTCAGGGAGACACTCAGTGGAAGAAGTTTCAAAGAGATGATATTCGTGAGGCAAACCAGCGTCTCGAAAGAGAGCGTTATGAAGTGCTGGAGACCTAGACTGCGAGATAGGACTGCCAACGAGGTAAAATTCTCGCTTCTTAATGATTCCAATCAAGGCGCGTCCTTGTCTTAGTTCTGCTGCGGAAATCTGTCCCGGTGCTGCCTTGAAAGGTAAGCTTGGATGGCACACTGGAGTTAAGAATTCATTGAGCACGCGGCTCAACTTTCCAAGATCGCCCATGTTGATGGCGATCAGGGGCTTCTGTTGGGACATCATCGTCTTGGCCTTGAAGCTTGACAGCTCAAAGTTGTCCTCTATAATTTTGGCATGGCCCACGAGCTTTATAATATCGCCGTACTGAAGTGCTCGGTTATAGCTGGGGACCCACGATGCATTTTTCCAAGATAAGGACCCGGTTATGTCGTGATGAGATGCAATGACGAGAGTGTTTCGCTTGCTATCCACTATTTCCTGGAGCATGTCGTCAGATGATGTTATTTCCACATCGAGGAATTCCACACCCAGCCTTAAAGCTAGGCGGTAGAGCTCTCGACGCATTTTCTCTTCGCCGTCCGGGAAGCCCCCACCCTGCGATACAGTTCGGACAGTAAAGATGATAGGCAGCTGAGACGCGAATCGAAGAAGTGAAATCTGTTGGGTGATGGCTTCTGGAGCCCAATCACTCAAAAGGTCGATCCGCACCTCAACAGCATCTGATCCGACAAGAGCTTTTTGAATCCTTGCAACGTTGGTGTCGTCTATTCGAGGCATTGTGAGAGAAAGAAAAAAACTTTCCTTCTTTCTCAAAATGGACTCCAGACCACCCTGACGGCCGGCGATGGTGTTCACAAATCTTTGAAAGTCCACGGGAATAATGTCGTGGTCGGTGTAAGTAGGCGAATGAGGACTGTAGTACAAGTAGTTGGAGCATGAATCGTACCACGGCTGGCGGCGTTCATATACCTGACCAATCTGTGCTGTGTATGCTGGACGCGTTGTATCTCTCATCAGATACTCAATGACCTGATCTAAGTTTCGATGAACCAAGATTACAGTGCCCCCATTATCGCGGTATGTGCAGAGCAATTCCCTGGCTTCAGCAGTCTCGACGATGCCGCCGCCGCACGAAACGACATGACCACGTGGAAGCTTGCTCATCACGTCCTCTAAGAGATTCAGTTCGGCTTGACGAAAGCCATCCCACCCTCGTGGGCCATTGATAATGTCAGGTATGGTCATTCCGGACCGGCTCTCTAGCTCCTGATCTAGATCAACAAACTTCCAATCGAGTTGCTTCGCAATCCAATGTCCCGCAGTCGTTTTACCCGCACCTCTCATGCCGATTACAAAAATGGATTTTTCGGTGGAAGTAGCCCCCACTGAAGCAAAATTGGCGGACGAGTGGGCTGCATCGAACCCTTCAAGCTGCACCTTGAAGAGCTGTGAGAGTGTATCCCACCATCCAGGCCAAGTCTTACCAACACACTGTCGTTCAGTGATTATGGTTGCCCCAGGAGCCACGACAGATAGGACACTGAAGCTCATGGCGACACGATGATCATCATAGCAATCTATAGCTTCCTGAGCTGCTCGAACATCGGAAAGTGATGTGCCAATGACTTCAAGCCCGTCGTCCAACTCGGTACAAACAACACCAAATTTGGCGAGTTGATTCCTCATTGCGGCGATTCTGTCACACTCCTTGACACGCTGATTGGCAATGCCTGTGATACAGGTCTTGCCATTAGCGACAGCTCCCAATACAGAAGCGGTCAAAAAGGCGTCTGTCATGGGTTCCATGTCCACACGGGATAGTGGCTTCAAATGTCCAGGAGCTGGCCCAGTAACCGTCGTGCTTAGCTCGTCTTGCTTGACCGAGCAGCCCATTGGTCGTAGCACATCAATTGCGAATCTGGCATCGCCTTGGAGGGATGAAGAGCCAATATTTGGAATTGTGCATGTCGTTCCAGTGATAGCTGCGACGGCTAAGGGGTACGTAGCAGAGCTAGCATCACTTTCAATGATATATTCCGAAGGATTGGTGTAGGTACCTAGCGGAATGTGATAAGTGTCTGCCTCGGTCGCGGACTTTGCAACAGACACACCAAACGTCTTCATCATCGAAATAGTCATGTCGATGTATGGTTGAGAAATCGGCTTCCCGCCCACCAAGCGCAAGGTGACGGGGCGTTTAGCATACGGGGCCGCCATTAGGATGGATGACACGTACTGAGAAGAAACCGTTGCAGCCAACTCGATCACGCCGCCCGGAAAGCCTGCTGTGGAATATACCCGCAAAGGCAGGCTGTTCTCCTGCCCTAAGTACTCGATTTCCACACCGTTTAGTCGCAGTGCATCTACAAGTGGTCCAATTGGTCTGACCTTCATCCTGGCATTGCCAGTCAACACAGTAGAACATGTCTGTCGGATGGGGGAGCATAATGCCAGAACGGTTGTTAAAAATCTTGAAGCGGTGCCAGCATTGCCGATATAAAGCTCATCTTTACTGGCACTCAGATTGCCACCCTTGCCTTCGACTTCGAGAATTTCACCAGCATCATGCCATGAATAAGATGCTCCGCCCAGCTGACTGATAGCAGACAGCATATACTCAGTATCATCCGAATGGAGAAGGTTTTTGATCCTGCAGGGTCCAAAGCCCAACGCCGCGAGTATGAGCGCACGGTTTGAGATACTCTTCGATCCAGGAGGAGTCACTGTGACAGTGAGACCGCTGGGAACACCGGGATTGATGATAACAGATGATGACAAAATGGTTTCGATGTCCTTGTCAGCCACAGCGCTGGCTTTTTGTTCATGAGTTTTCCCGATTTTTGACAGGAGAACTATCTTCTTTTGTTGTCCATCATTCTTCTTATCTACCGTCATCTTTTTCAGTAGAGTATCGACGGTGCACCTTTTCCCAGCAGTAAGTTTCACAACTCGTTTATCTTGCAAAGATGTGGGAAGTCCATAGGATGCGATGCATTTAGACAACCTTGACACAGCATGAGGTCTCAAGATGCCAAGATAGCGAGCTAGCTCGGCTTCCTTGATCATACCGATGGCAACCGCTTCACCGTGCAGAAGCTGCGGAGTGAGGATAGCTTCGATTGCGTGTCCAATTGAGTGTCCGAAGTTTAGTAGATTTCTCAATCCACCTTCTCGCTCGTCCGCTGAAACGACTTCAGCTTTCACTTTTGCGGAGCCAACCACAATTCGAGCCAGAATTTCTTTGATGGACGCCAAACGATCTTTGCTTTTAGAACGAATACAAGAGGTTATTTCCGCTGCATATTGTTCTAGAAAAATGAACTCATCCTCATTCCAAATGGCCGCAGTCTTGATCACCTCAGCCATTCCATTTGTGAACTCACGGACCGGTAGAGTTTGGAGAAAAGCTAAATCGACATAAATTCGTTTCGGTTGCCAAAAAGAGCCAACCAAGTTTTTCCCCATCGGAGTGTCTATAGCTGTTTTGCCTCCGATAGAAGAATCTACCATGGCTAAGAGGGTTGTTGGGATTTGAACAAAACGTACTCCTCTCATGAATGTGGCAGCGACATAGCCAATCATGTCACCAATGACACCACCTCCCAAAGCGATGATGACGATATCTCTTGTGCAGCTCTGCGATAGCATCCAGTCCTCGATTTCGGCCTTAGTTTCTCGGCTCTTAGATCCCTCGCCTGGTGCAATGGCGTAAGTGAGCAATCGGACCCCAGCGGCGATCTTATTTGCTTCGAAGAATGTGCGGAAGGACGGTACATATGTGTCGTGAAGATTCGTATCGGTGATGAGAACGTATGTCGACGATCTCACTTGGCTGAGCAAATCAGTCGCGACGAAGTCTGGCCAAATGCCATACTTGGCGATAATACTCTCCTCCCCCAAAATTGAGATCCTTTGAGGGGGTGTCACGTCTGCCGTTTCCATGACGATGATAAGTATAAGCTGTCGTAGCACTTCCCGTCAAGAGCCTTGAAGGGTTAAGAGGTATCGATTTGAAAGGTAAGTTGTAGAAAATGAACATTTGAATGTGGGGCTTGGCACTCGCACGAGAAAAGGAATTTGCTACGGAGTACTCCGTACAGTACTTCTGCTTTGATGTGACTCTACTGAAGTGCGGGCAATCCGATAGGAGGGGTCAGGGCCAGTTGCTCTATACCCTCAATCCGATATCGGCCACGCAGGAAAACAAGGTTTGAAGTCGGACATGGGGCAAATGCTTCATCAAAGGTGAAATGATCACGTGGACTTGAAATTTGAAAATAAATAAAGGGCAGGGATAACTCCACTGACCGTTTTAGAAATTCCACCGCCCTAATTAGTAAAGTATCCGGGTACTGCAAATCATGTGTTTCGCGGAAAATCAAAATTTCCGGCGTGAAAACTCGGCTGAGCCCAAAGTCCAAAATTACGTAATCTAATACGAATACGGAGTATGTAGCTTCACATACCACTTCATCCCTCTCTACCTCATCGAAATTACCGTTTGTTGGCGTCCCTTATAAGCATCGTCATGACTTCAATC
>SRPO01000515.1:0-13481 GCA_018360065.1 Claviceps pazoutovae
TCTTTGTCGTCGATCATCGTCTTCGTGTGCAGTTCAGGTCTCGTGAGGACCTTTGCTGCCTTTTCCATCCACCGTCTGTCCTTTGTTTTCTGTCTGTCGGGACTCGGGACTCGGGTCAGCCTAGATTCAAGATTGCCTTCAGCTTTTATCTTACAATGGCACCCACCCTCACCCGCCCGCGGCTATTTTGTTCGTACGGCTTCCATGAGAATGAGTTATGTATTATTGCACGCAAGGTCTCCGCACTAGGCCTCAGGCTCAGGATACGGGGCTGCATATGTGCCATGTGGTAGTTAGGTGCTAGTATGCATGATGCTATCTCCGTGCAGCCACACGCCAAGTCGCAGAAGCAAAACTACAATGAGTAACAATTGCAGCAGCTTCGGGGCCGCTTCCTAGTGCTCATCGAGGCACTTTACGGTCTTACCTTTTATGAATGATGATGGCATGGGCAGTCATGAAATTCGCCACGATCCAAGGCGCCACTTTGGAGTGATGCAACAGAAACCTCACAAACGGAACGACTGAGCCAATAATGTAGTTGGGTGTATTGAAACAATTCCACCACTAATTGCTGGAAACTCCGAAAGACTTGGAGCTTAAAGGAGCATCAGCAGGTACCCACATAACCCTGAACTATATCGAGTTCGGCCTTTGGTTTCGATGGAGATCTTAGTCGAAATGAAGGCGTGCGTCAGACTTCAATTATTACCTGATACTAGTATTCCGACACAGCCACATGAATACATCATCCTAAGCGCTCAATGGATGGAGAGTGGCATGCCAAGTTCCAAGTTCGTCAGCCAGAAGATCGCTCGATGAGTCCGAGATTTCTTCAACAAGGTACCACGGCTTTGCAGCGAGGGATCTTGTGGTCACTGGTGGCAAGACATCGATAGGTGTAAGCAGGTCCGCAATTTCTCCCCCTGGCTGAAACGGATACATGTAAGAGGGATTGCAGGACATAAAGGCACCAGCACCCCTTTTGACTGCGTGACGACTCATCCTCAACGCATCTTCGGCCGACGGGAAATCTCAACAGGGTCACACTGCTGAAAGTTGCTGTGCTCCTCGTCAAAACGACATTCAAAACTGAACAAAGGCACCGTCTTCTCCCGGAAGGACACGAATTCGGCTCCCGCGATATCCCAGATCGCACTCGACTTCTCATGCTGGCCAATTACTTTCGCATAGCATTTGCAGCCAAGTTTCAAATATGAGAGAGGTCAGGCTTACCGTTTAGCCCCTAACCAACCTTCCTAAGACGTGTTACCATGTCGGCTATCGAGGTTCCGATTTCTGAAATAGGCAATCGATTCAGCAGCAAAAGACCAGTAGAAAAGAGGTGGCCCTACCTATGCGTCCAAAAATGGCGCAAGTTTTTCGAGACCAATACGATTTATGATCTCGGCTACGACGTTTTAACTTTTTGTTGGTTGCTAATCAGTTGATATATGCTCAAATGTGAAGCCCCGACTTCTGCAGCCACTGTAAGGAACCAGGACACATCATTGATACCTGCTTCATCAAGCATCCCCGAAAGAAAAAAGCCCATGACGCAATAAGGGCCAAAGGGGATGATTCGAAGGCAAACAAGGCCGCGTCTGGCCCGTCTGGATCGACCAATAAATGAGTTGGGAATGCGTGCGACAGTAAAAATTGCTGTGCCAAATTCCAATTTGTTGGACTTTGCTGATAGCCAGTCCAGACGAGCCAGACGCGGAGCCCATATGATCCCGTTTGGCCCTTCTTCGTCATGGGCCTCTTCCTTGTCGGGCTGCTTGAGCAAGCAAGAATCGAATGTGTCAAATTTCTCGCAGTGGTCGCAGAAGCGTGTTAGGTGCGCCCCTTGACGTGATTTGAAGCTCTCAACGCACGCGCTTGAAGTTATTTTGGAGTTGTTCCTCCCCTCGTGCCGCAGCCATAGCTTCCTCAAATGTGATTCCGGGGGTCTCAGATCCATCGTCGTGCTTAGTTGGTACAAGGTCGCGTTTGGCTAAGTATGCTGACCGGAAGGTTTCGTATGAGGGGCCAAGGCCGCGAAAAAAAAAACACTGATGAGAAGCGCGTCTGGCAGGAACTATTCGTCGTTGCACGCTTGGATGTCTTCCCTGGCTTCACAGAGTTTCTCGGCGTAATCTGGAACATTTTTGTAGTCGTCCAAGCTGGTGTGCAAGGCTATGTCGAAGAGTGACATTACGTCTGCAAAGCTGTGCGTCTGATAGTTATTTTCCAGAAGGTTCAAGAGGACTGCTACTTCGTACTTGGGAGCGGATTTTTGATCAGTGAGCGAGGTCCATAGCCACAATAACTCTTGATGAGATAACATGCAGCCGATTGCCTTCTTTCCCAGTTTTGCTTTTCCAAGCGTGCTTCGAATGGAGAAAGGCCCTCTGGCTCTATCCACGAAGTGCCAGACTTGCCTGGGAGGAACTCTCCATAGCCGGATCTGCCCAAA
This sequence comes from Claviceps pazoutovae, assembly GCA_018360065.1. Taxonomy (NCBI): domain Eukaryota; kingdom Fungi; phylum Ascomycota; class Sordariomycetes; order Hypocreales; family Clavicipitaceae; genus Claviceps; species Claviceps pazoutovae. Next base: position 2,459 of record SRPO01000515.1, read on the forward strand.
ATTTTGATCATGGACCTTTTCCAAGGGCCCCAATCAGAGGTTGAAATGAGAAGCTGGAACTCGTCCAAGATGGAACAACCGGGGGTAGACATTGTAGTTGTGTCTTGATTGGTGTATTTTTTGAAGAGTATTGTTATTTTGCATGTCTGTGGAGAACAGGTATACTACGGCAACGCCACAATAGTGTGCAAAGAGGGCGCCTTTCAGCAGTGGAAAAGTAAAGACACTTTGTGTGGGAAGTCAGGTTTCTTTGAGATGAACGATGAACGATGTACTGAGTGCCTTGGACTTGAATGAATCCTACCTACCTACATACTTGAAATCTGACAAGATCCTTGAACTTCACGTGACACGCCAGTTTTTGGCGCTCGCATCCCAACGCTAACATCTCAGAATCGAGGAAAACCTCCACCATCCGCTCGCGATGGCAACACCGCCGCAGAGAACTAGGAACTCCAACGACATACAAGGCGCACGGGACGCCCTGGTGAGCGACACTCACGAAATGGACTCTGACATCTTTCTCGGGCCGCGCCCGGCCGATCTGATGCACCGCGATGCTGCCCAACACGATAGCCGCACAGATTTTTTCGCCCACAGCGTCTTGGAACAAGCTGCGAGAAAGTCCCTGCTTCCACTTTTCTGGAAGCATGCCGGTCATCGTCGGCCAAGACGCCGACCGGCTCATCAGCGAAACCAATCGCGACCGCGTCGTTAAGATTGAATGGTTCCGCGCCATGTGCGTGGCTTTTAACCACGCAGCCTCTGGATATCTTCCAGGACTTCAAACGACACGTCATGGGATAATCATACTGGACTGGTGCTCTTAACTGTGAGTCCCCAGCCTGCCCGACTAAAGAAGACCACGTACGCCTCTGTCGTCTCCCCGACCACCCTACGTGCTGAAAAATCAGAAAAGGCCGAGGATATACATACGCCTCTTCGTATGTACGACTCGACCCGGAATGATTCGCGATTCGCGATTCGGCAGGCGGTGGCCGAACGAACAAACATCCCCTTTCACAGGGTCTCGGCTGCTAGCCGGACGAAGACAGAGTGGGCGAATAACCCACAGACGCATCAACTAGGGACCCCCTTTTAGCGAAAGAGGCCGTCCTGGAGGCTGGAGCTCTATCATAGGAGCTTCTAAGGTTGACCGACACAAGGTTTGGCACACCTACGTGGTGAAGAACTGCCCGAGGCGCTTCTTCAGCATCACTGGAGAGCCGATCAACATCCTTGAAGCGGCGAAGGAAGGGGCCTTGACGCAGACCACGTAGCAGCCCGTAACAGCGTCCATCTTCGTTCGACCGGTCGTATCGTTTCTGCGGCCAGTCGAGCGAAGATGGACGCTTTTGGCGCAAGCCACTTCGCCACGAAGGTGAAGAAGGAGAACCGATTGACGCAGTATGAAAACTGCTGGGATTTCCATTACCGGGCCAACTGCGGCAGGGAATCTGCCATCAAGCAAGAAATAGGGGATCTCCTCACCCCACCGCAGCGCCTTTCAATGTCGGTCAAGGCTGTATGTAAATGACTCTGCTGGGCCAAACGGTCTGGTTCTCACCCCTTGCCATTTGGTCTTGGGAGCACACCCAAGGATGACTGACGACTCGCCGCCGAGTGCCTCTGTGACACAGCGAACGGCGACTCTCCGGCAAGTCATGAGCGATGCAAGGAGTGCTTTGATCTCTGCTGGGTCAAACAAATCGAAAGGCTTGCCAGGTGTGGTGATCTTCCTTTGCCGCGCACAGTAACGACGGCTAGCTGGTGATGATGTCGTAGCGCGACGTAGGGCGATGTTCCTCCGTGGCGATGGCCATTAGTCGGCCGTTTCTTTCGCGGCGAAAAATGTTTCACGGTAGTCGTTGGCGATTGGACCCTTCCCAAGGTCTACCGCGTCTTCCGTCCTGTGGCGTGAGTGGTTGGGGGTCGGCGAGAAATGATACGTTTCTCCTGCTTTGTCCATGTGTGTTGAGCGGTTCCGACACCACGCATCATGCATGTCACCATGAATCCTTCACAGTTATCTCAGTTGTGAATCACTTCACACGGTGCATCGGCAGACGCTGGATGTTGCATTTGGAAAAAAGGGGAAGGGACCCACTCCTCCCCTAGGCGTCCTGGGCGGGGTCCGCTGATGCTTCCTCCTCCCACCTCTTTTTCAACGTGGTCGCGAGAGTGAATTTTTGTAGTCGGCCTGTGCGAAGCATCCATTGCACCAGCAGTGGTGATGCCTTGATTGATTATTTGTGGATTTTGATGTTCCATGCGCTGTGGTGTGAAATGAAATGATGGCGGGGGGGCGTCTGGCCGAAAAAAAAAAGCGCCGATGCCGAATCCGGTTAGAATGAGAAAGATTTATGGGGCTAAAAGTGGAGTAGTCGCGCGATTAGAATAATAGAGTCGCGCGAATAGCAATACTCGTCAGTGGTACCACCTGTTAGGTATTTACATAGGTACATAGGTACACATTCAACGAAAAGTCACTCCATCTCGCTTATTAAAATGTAACACCATTCAAGAGCTGGCGATATCGCCGCATCTTCCTGCCTGAATGTATGCGCCTCTGTGGATTTCGGGCGGTACTGCAGCTGCTATGTACAGAAATCGCGTCGAGATTGCGAGCAGCGTCTACTCCGCAAAGCTCACAACTTATGACGGAATCATGGCACGCGGGCTTGAGCAATGAGGAGGCGGGAGTCGGGACCCGGTAGGGACCCGGATCGACTGTCCAATCTTGTTGGCTGATTTCCAACAGCACGACGCTTGTCTCCAGCAAATAGAAGCACAAGTCTTACGAAACCTAATGCCACATGCGCACACCGCCATCGGATTTGGAGTCCTGGACGGTACAAACGAATAGCCTAGGTACTGTACATACCCAATGGGGTCCGAAACACGGTCATGCAAGGACCGTACGACCTTGGATCTCAGAGATTGAGACAACTCACAAGGCGATCTTGGGGAACCGGGATGGCTCACTCATGCAACTAGAGGCCCGCCGCCCCCTTTGTATGCCATGATTCGCGCCGCGGCCCGCGGACCAGGAATCTTCAGATCCACGGACCACAGATCCATTCAGTTCGCAACTTCGCAATACAGTGTGATACAGATCCTTGAGACATTCTGGCCGCACCCATTAAATGTTAGTGTCGAGCATAATGCACGCGAGATCATCTACATACCTAGGTACTTAAACATGACCTCTAGCGACGGGTAGTGCTGATTCATGCGGCGGGCTAGCAACTGCTAGTGTAGTTGCGAGCCTGTGACTCTCCCGGTCCATGACACTCCATGATGTTACTGTATCTCGAGAGTCATAAGTTACGCTTTGTCAAGAGTGATGCTAGCTCAATACTGATCTTATCTCAGGCTACACAAATTGCATGAGTATTATATAGAACTGTTCAAGCGCCCACATTATTTGCCTGTCAAAATTTGAAGCACCAAGGTACTGTACATAAGTTACATACATCGGTCGGGAATTTATTTCACCCACCAAAGCTTGTTATGGAGCCGTTGCCGAAGACCCGATCAACCTTTGCAATATGTACCGCAATAAACTTGACGCGACGGGTCGACAACACTACTGCACGGACTTGCATATCAGGTCGATCCACCTTAACGCAGAAGCTCGCCATTGGTTGGCGGTACAATGTATGTTCGACTGTTCGTACGATGCGCAAGCCTCATCAAGGATCCAACCTGCGCTGCCGACTACCTATTGGTTCCAACCCCCCACCACTACGGAGTCATGGTTACCAGGTAGGTAGGTATAGGTAGGTATGTACGCACGACGCTGCGGAAATATTCTCAAAAAGTCCCTGCAGGACCCCTAGTCTCAAATATGGGGGGGGGGGGAGATTCTCGACGAGACCTGGAGTCGCCGCGGAGTGTTTTGAATGAAAAGGTCGAGAGCCACGAATGGATGCAGCCTGCAGGAGAGTGTATGATTTCTTCTGGCAATAAAAACGGTCCATTTAGCATCGGAACGGTACCGGGACCCAAAAAGGAGGTCTACGCAGTCGCGTAGAACGTTCTGTTTGAGAATTCGCGATCGGATATTGCACATGTGTAATGAGAAACACGGTAGTCTCTCCGGAGACTGGAGTCCGCTCTAACGTTGTAACCTGGAGGGGATCGTTGCGGCTGGGAAGCTCGGGAGGGGCCGCAATGGATGTCTTTGACATGCATGTCTCGAATAGATGTTCTGCAGAATAGATTATAGGACTGACGGATTTTTCACAATCACTACTAGCCTATTGCTGTTACCAATACAAGCACGTTGTCAACATCACGATTCACAGCATCAGCTGCTGCAGCCTGCATCATCAGTTGGAGTCTCATGTTCCGCCCTTTCGGCCTGTCCTTGTCTATCTCCTGCACACCATCGTGCCTTCTCAAAAATAGGCACGTTTCTCAGTCCACATCGCCTTCCCTTGGGGTCCTTTCAGTAGCGCCGAGGTATAGATTGAGAAAAAAAAAGGCCCCAAGGGCCCATTCTGCAGGTCTCATAAAGTACTATATCCAAGTGGCTCCGATGCAACGAAACGGACACAAAGTCTAAAGCGACCTAATATATTACAGACGACTTGTAGTGATAATCACAGCATACATGGCTTCATCGAGGCTCTAAGCTGCTACTCGTCTCCATTGAGTGCTTGTACCTTGACGTATGCGCCAATGAATTGTCGCCTATGTTCACTCCGAGCTATTCGGAGATTTGTGTGAGCGAACAGCAACTGGGTGGAATGAACAAGCACGCCAGAGTGTAAGATGACCAGTTATGAATGCTGTCGAGGGGGCCACCTTCAATACATTCCCGTTGTGCTTACACAGTGCATTGTGAGATGGAGACGTGGAATGTTCATGGGGGTTCAGTGTCCTAGAGGTGTGCAAGACCACGATAGTCCCGCTCTGGCTGCGTAAAGAGACCCAGCCTTGAACTAAGGGAATCCTTCCTGCATTTTACATCAAAGGACGTAGCTGCGAATATCTATATAAGTCGTCATCCTCTACGATACTCACCGTCCGTAGAAACAAACCGCTCCAATCCATCACGCTCGACCACCTCTTCAGTCTTCACACTTCCAGGCTCTCTTTCACAAAACCAACATCTTCAAGACAAACCCTTTCAGACAAGATGCATATCTTCAACATCATCGCCATCACCTTTGCCGCCATGGCTACCGCATCTCCAGTCGATACTGATGTTGTCGAGGAGGGAGTCGCCTCGATCCATCTCCCAGCTGGTTGCAGGAAACGCGACCTCGCCTGTAAGCTGCCTTGCGAATCAGTTGACCCGCGTAACCCAAGAAAGACTAACAGACATGGTATCCAAAACAGTGTGCGCTCTTCGACTCGTTGGCACCACCGCCTCGTGCGGTGCCGCCATCGTTGAAATCGGTGCCAACCCGGCAGCTGATTTGGCCTGCGTGAAATCCGCTGCCGGCACTGCCTCACATTATAAAAAGTGCAAGCACTGCATTCCCAAGAGGGTTATGGCGGTGGAGGTGTAACTCAATTAGTCACGACGAACAATTGCTGTGGGAGTGAAAGAGCTTCATAAACATGACTCGCTCGTTATACGTGCAAGCTCTTCTCAGCTTCTGGAATGTCACTGAGAAACGGGGTCGGTGCGGCGTCTGCCTCCTATGCTCAAATGTAGCTCCTCGACGTTTTCTTTTGCTGGTGGAGAGGCTATGAGATCAATATCTTTTTCTTGTCGGTGAAGCGATCGACTGAGCTAGCTATATGTGCGTTAGCGAAGTATGAGACGATGTCGAGATCTGATAGTGAGAAGATAAATACAGGCAATACTGATTGATTAAATGTGGCTGCAAATGAGGTCATCATGAAAACAATTATGTCGCATCGTGCACGTCGAAGGAGGCATCGCCAAACAGCCTCTCAGAGCCCGCACCACAAAGCGGTAGCGGCCCTTGGGAGCGTACGAGCCCGACTCAAGCTTTCCATCCTAGGGGAACATTGCCACTCCCATCTCATTCAGCTGGCTAGGCAGGCCAAAGGGCTCGCCAATGGATTTGGCAGTCGCGTTATGGGTGGCGATGGTACCATTCTGAAGGGGTACAATATTGGCGTGCATGAGAGTAGATCTGAGTGCCAAGATGACGCGGAGAGATGGCAGGACCTCAAACCCGTTCGACGTGCCAGCCTTGGGTACGACGTAAGTGAACCCATCGGGAGATCGGGTGGCCTTCTCTTTGTCGTCGCTGGAAATGATCCAGACTTGTGTCGTTTCCGAGGACAGTGGCCTTATGGAGAGAGCCGGTGAGACCCTGGTAGAACATGGGGAGGACGGATCCGTCGGTACTGTTGATGGTAAGTTTTAGGCCGTCTTTGAGCAGCCTGACCCAGTCGGCACCGATTTCGGGGGACACCATGCCGGCGGCGTTAACGACGATTGGATCATCAGGCATCATGGTAACCATGTCGGGCTCATCGTTGTAGAGCATGACGTATTGAGCACCCTTTGCGACGAGGTTGCGCAGCTTGTCGTCGTAGGAGCGAGCAGGTTCCACGGCGCACGAGCACTAGGTACTTTATGAGGCCAGGCGTGTTGGCCAGAAGAGGCTGGCAGGCATCGTCGCCGACGTGGTAGTCGAGGCTCGTGGCGTAAAGAGGCATCGAGACTCCCCATTGGACATCCGCTCCGGGCGTGTAGAGGAAGTCGATCTTGCGGCCGCCGTCGATGGTGTACGATGAGTGGTAGCTGATAAGCGGAGCTTCAATGTTCTCGGAGGAGGCCACCGCCATCACAGCTTTGCCGCTCGCGCCGCCGTTGATGTAGAAGAGGCCTGAGTCGCCGTCGTTGGCGGCCACAATAATGCAAGGCACGCCGTGCTCGACGATAAGATTAGCAAGAGAGTCAATCTTATCATACTGCAACGGGCCTTCTGCAGCCTCACGATAGAGGATTTCCTGGTGCCAGTGCTTGTAAGAGCGAAATACGTTCACATCAAGAGGCTGATGAAGATGTGTGACTTTGGGGGGAAGAGGAAAGAGTTCAATATTGAACTTATGACAGAAGTGGAAGTGTTCTTCTGTAAATTGACTCTCGCAGTTATCCAGCGAGAAAAAACACGCTTTTGGCCCGGAGCTTATGGTTTTGTGTGCCTCTCGAAGTGCTTGATGAATTCGATCGCGATGATATCAGTGATATAGCATGTGCTACTTGTTGTGATAACTGTATCGTCGTCGAGGTCGCTCGTCACGAACTTCACTGGGACATTGACTCCCGGGATGATGAGGAAGGAAGGAATAGCTTCCCCAGTGGCTGAGATCGCTTTAATCGCGGTAACGGATACGAGATCGTGAGGATCGGACAATTCTGGCTTTTCCACCGAGTGTGGAAGGTCCAGACGAGCATACCGCTCTGTAGATAACCAAACCATGAAGCCAGTTTCATCAAAATTCCAAGTATTCTTAGGAAGGATGCTTTCTTCACGTTGAACCATGAGTCTAATCACGATAGAAAGAGTCAATAGTTGCTCTACTTGCCCCAGCCTTTCATTTAGCATAACGAGGATGCGTCGCAGTGCGCTTGAAGATGTGAGCGTTCCGCTTGATAAATCGCTGTGCCCATCTATGTGAAGCTTGTTTATCAGGTGGACAATCTTCTCGAGCAGTGAAGATCGCATTTGCATGCTGCACGAGAGCCAGGTCCTTAATGTGGTGACCCTGAGTTATCCGCCGATGTGCCCACATCAAGATCTCGGCTTCCTCTTCTGGTGATAAAGCCTTGTTATGACTTGGACAGGTTGATGACCTTGAGCTCGTGATCTCAGACGTTGATATGGTACCCGTAACACCTTAGAAGCTTCGGTCATCCTCTTGTAGTATTGGATTCGAAAAAGGTCAGCGCCAGCGACAGTTCGTTCTTTAAGATTGTAGTCGTGGAAGCGCGGGAATTTGAGCTTCCCAGTATCGGGATCGATCCATTTTCGCAGGAAATCATCGTCAGACTGTAGAGAACTCATTTCTGCAAAGAAAACGCGAATTGATTAAGAATTGATGATAAAGTTATAGTGGATAAAGTGAATACCGGTACAACTGCACCTTGGATACATACATACCTACCTACCTACCTACCTTGTACGCGTCTTTGGCGATGATTTGCATGATTTGAGGCGGGGTTGATGTCGTTGACCGTTGAGTCTTGACGTCGTTATGTGGGGCCTCGAGGGAAGATATGTACCTCCTACCTGGTACCTATTGCACACACGCCAGGTTTGCGACTGATAAAGATTGCGGTAACGGGATTCCCTCGCGATGGCAACGCCGAGGAAGCTGGGAGCTCCAACGACATACGCGCGACACTCACAAGACCGACCCTGCCGACCTGATGCACCGCGATGCTGTCCAACACGACAACCGCGCAAATTTTTCGCCCACAGCGTCTGTGAACATGCTGCCAGAAAGCCCCTGCTTCCAGTTCTCTGGAAGCACGCCGGTCACCGTCAGCCAAGACGCCGACTCGGCTCATCAGCGAGACCGATCGCGATCGTGTCGTTAAGATAGAATTGTTCCGCGCCATGTGCAAGGCTTTTGACCACTGGCCCTGGGTACATCCTCGCTCAGGACTTCAAACAACACTACATGGGATACTGGGCTGCTGCCCTGAACGGCGAGTCCCCAGCCTGCCCGACCGAAGAAGAACACGTACGCCTCTGTCGCCTTCCCAACCACTACGTACTGAAAACCCAGAAAACTCAGCGACAGACGTCATGTGTCACTCAGCGGGCTGTAGCCTCGTAGGGGAATCAATAATAGCAAGCAAACCGATAACTGCCGGAATCGCTTAAGCTATGTGCCGGGCTATGTCATCGTGATGTCACGCCTACGGACAAGTGGGACGTAGGTGCACATGTCATGTCACGCACGCTTATTGGCTGCAGCCGTATCATGTAACCGAAGATGTCTCTCCCTTTCTCTTCTTTCCTTTTTTAGACAGACATTAAGACATTAGATATTGAATTATTCAGCCCGACACTACATTGCAAACATGCGCCTTTGCACTACCGGTAGTGTCCTGTCTCACCCGATATCTTGTTAATTGTTCACCTGTCATATCAAGAATAACCATCTCGTCTCTGATAACGCAAGCGTCAACATGATCTAGCCGTCAAAAAAAAGCGCATCCACCCCTACAAAGACTTCTCTTTCTGTCCAACGAAACTCCGAAGCTTGCCTAATAGATCTCCGGTTGATATTGGTACGGCCAACGGTCAACCCTCGGGCCCCCGTCTCCGATGCCTCCGTTTCATTTCGAAGCTGCTTGCAGCTGCACAGCATAAGTGAACTTGCCTGTAAGATGTCCATTGCCTTCCGCATGAGAAGGACCTGTATGACCCAAACGAGCTGTGTAACAGATATGGGAAACCAAAACAGTGTGTGCTAGTGAACCCACTGGATCCACCGCCAAGTGTAATGCCGAGATCATGCAAAACGGTCTCAACTTTGCGGCCAATCTTTGTATTGAAGAGCGACGCCTTGGCTTCGCTTTTGGTGCTTGGCATGGTGGATATTGCTCGATTATACTGGTTAGCGACGTGATCAGAGAAGTCGTTATTAAACGCACACGTATCCAAGATACCATGCTTACACAATATGAGCACGCTGAAAACGAATCAACTCTAGTTAGCTGTAGCCTGTCCGTGTGACAAGGAGGAGCTGCATAGACACTGGGACAGTACTGCAAGTGTCTGCAACCGCCAGGGTAAGAAGACATGTAACCGCCACCTAGATGGTACATTTACCGATTACTTCTTTTACATACGTCCCATTGCAAATTCCATTAGCTAACACCTAATCCTAACCTTAACCCCAACTTAACCCCACCAACCCCTAAAATGCGTCTTGATATGGGACGTAGAGCAGGTGGCGATATGGGTGCATTTACGGTTTACCATGAACCTCGCCAGAAATTCTAAAAAGAATTGGGGGCCGATGGCAAAAGTAGGTGGCGGTTACATGTCTTCTTACCCTGGCAGTTGCAGTCTATCGTCCCTCTCGTGTCGTGGCCCGTGGGAGCGGAAGGATACGAAGACGGGCCAATCGGAGAATTCGACGGGGCGGCCCGTCGGGCTAGTTGCCGGATTGGCAATGAATTGCCGGAGTACCTACATAATCTCTTTCAAGTCTTTTCCCCGGCCTCCGTCTACGGAGTACTCCATAAAGTCCACAAGAACTCCATTTCTGACGCTGCATATACAGTGTACACAGGTAGGTACCTTACTTCCTAAATTCCTAATGCAGCGCGATGGACGGGCTTGAGGAGGCGGGACCCAGATCGCCAGTCTAATGTTGTTGGCTGATTTCCAACTGCACGACGCTTGGCTTTAGCAAATAGAAGCACAAGTCTTGCCTTGCGATACATAGCCTAATGCCACATGCGCACAACCGCCACCACGATCCACGATTCTGGAGTCCTGGGCAATCCAATTCATACCTAACCTATGTACCTTGTACTCAATCATCTCCATGTGTCTCGCCGTTTCGGACCCGACCCCAAAACGGTGGATCCGGCTCCTTCGACCTGCGAGCCTCGTCCGAAACAGGGTCATGCAAAGACGATCTTGGATCTCAGGGATTGAGACAAATACCCTTGATACATCATACAAGGTGATTGTGAATCCGAAAATCTGAGTCGGGACGGCTAACTCCTACCATGACTCATGCCGCAGATCCACAGATCCGTTCAATTTTGCATACAGAGTTAGGTACAACGATAGGGGATTTACCTATCTCAATTTCACCTGTTTGGGAAGGGCGTTACGCACGCCCTACAACCTGCTGCCGACCATCGCTTCTTCCCTCCCTTCTCCGGACCCCACTAGGTGGCTGCTACGTATGACACTGCGAAAATATTGGTCCCTGAAGAGCACCAGATGGATGTTAAGGGGCCCAAGACTATGGCTTGTTAGTCATGGCGGCTCAAGATGATGTCGGAGGTGCATCCTATCCCATACCTCTTTGTTATCTTTCCAGATTCCGTAGC
>SRPO01000516.1:0-13450 GCA_018360065.1 Claviceps pazoutovae
CCAAAAGGTCAAGTGACCAAGTTGCACGTCTGCAGCTTGATCGAGGTTATATAGTGCATTGCCACTCCCTGCCGCACAGGTCGTGACAGGAACTCAGCTTAGTGCGGGATATATAGGTGCATGCAAACAACGGACAGAGCAGTTACGGGTAACCGTCACAGGTGTGTGGGCAACAGATTGCGCTATGTACCTTCCTACCTAGCCAAGCTCAGCGACGTCCCGCTTTTTGATTGGTTTCGAAACTACTGCTGCAAAATGACTGCTACACTTAGGGATACCCCACCACAGCGCGGCTCAAAGTTCAAACAAGACCTGTCCCGCAGCTAAATAATCGCGAGATCCTCGGGACTCTGCGCTGAGCGGAACTGCTACGAGGCTCGCCCGTCCCGCCGACCGTCCATCACTCTGACCGATGGGTTCCCCAGAGCAGGCTTGCCGAATCTTGCAAAACCTCACAAACATCCTACTTGCCGACTACGCTGACGCACGCGACATCGTTCAACAGCGCATGACCCCTCCTTGTTCCTTCTCATAGACGAGAGAAAAGTGCTCCACAAATCAGATCTGAGATTTGACATCTGCAAATATGACCCTTCTGCTAGGGACGCTCCGTTGAGAGAACCGCCGGGATGGCATCGGACAATGAAGAGCCGTGTACCCGCTCAGGGGAACAGCTCCGTAACGAGACCGGGCCATATATCTTGCGACCACTATTGGACGAGGTTTCTCTATCAGCAGACGGTTCAGAAGCCACTGCGAAGATAAATTGTGTAGAGTACTACGGTAAGTGTCACAACGTGCTCCTGGTGAGCCGAGTACTTTGTCATTGACTGTGTGAATAGATGGAAATTTATACATTGGCACATCTGCTTCTGAAATCCTCCACTTTGTACATATGACGCCTGACTCGGACGACGAAGCCGGATCATCTACGTACATACCAGCCTCGAGGCTGTCGCCAGTGTCCGTGGACTCATCATCTTCATCGTCATCCATCGGTAATGTTGGAGTTCAGAAGATACTCTTATTGCCTAGGATTGGCAAGGCTTGCATTCTGTGCAATTCAACGGCTGCTTTTTATTCCTTACCTGAACTGAGTCCAGTATCTGGTATAAGTGTTGTGAAGAATTGCAGTTGGATAGGCGGCGTGGATTTGAACGAGTCCGACTCCGATGGTGCCTCAGGAAACACGTCGGGAAATGATGCCACCATCCTACTGTCTTTGAAGTCCAAAATTCAGGTCGTACGTCTGGCTGACAGGGTGTTGGAAGCTCCTGTGAGTCCTTAAGTAGAATCTGCAAACATATGGCTACGCCAACGCTAATAGGGAGGACTAGAAAGTGACTTTTTCCGGGAGCGTTTTGACAGTGCGTCGAGACTCGATAGCTTGCGTAGCCGACTCCCGATCTTATGCCTTGCTCGATATATACAGGCAGCTCACCATTCCATTGATGAGTATATCGACTTTGGACGAGACCCCTGTTGAGCAAGTCGGAATGCCACGGCCTCTTGATGGGGTTGAAACTCGTACCACGAATCAATCCGCCAATGTAACCCCGAAGAGGAGCAGTAGTCGGAATACACGAATTCAAGATCACAATCGCCCGTCAAGTCAAGCAGGCGACACCAGGTTAGTTCAACAAGGCGTCACTCTTGAACACTCGACCAGCCATCGACGATCTGGCCCTGAATCGACTCCTACGCAGACAGATGTTGATAAGCCTCTTCCTGTGACACCAACCTATGGCGACTCTGAGCCATCGCGGAAATCAGAAATATCCTCCGGTACTTCTATTACTCTGAGACCTCACATAGCTTCACCAAGCCCCGACGAGTTTCTGCTAGTAATAGGGACGAAGGCATCGGAGCCAGGCCTGGGAATGTTTGTCAGCCTAGATGGGGAGCCCACGAGGGCTACCATTCAGTTTGACAGCTACCCCGAGCAAGTCGTCGTGGACGGTGGTAATTCGGACATGACAACGTCGCGACAAACAGGAATCGCAACAGATGGTCACGTTATTGCTTCCATTTGCCGAAATAATGATCAGGAGGGTTCGCGCTTTGGCTTGCAGATCCAGCACGTCAACGCTGGTCAAGAGGCCAATCCGACCAAATACTGGCTGGAGGCCAACTCACCCCCCTCAGGACAACCCTACGGAATGGCGACACTAACAGGACGAGGGCAAATACGGCTTGATGAGGTTGTTTCAAAGCTCAGTCAGAAGAGATTTGCGTCGTTTCCTGGACCATGGGAGCAATCTACTGACATGAGAACAGCTCTATTGGCTGAGCAGGTGTCGAGAGAACAAGAGTTCTTTGAATCTGACGATCCTCAAGACAATAATGGCTCTCGGCCTGAGGATTGGGAGTTGGCACGGATCAAGGAGGGAGAAGATTTTGCAAGGCGGCTTGCGAAGGCCGAAACGAAACTAGTTGTCTGGAACGCAGATCGTATATGGTGGGTGATTCGGAATCCTTTGATCATACAACTTGACACTATTCTTGACAGTGTTAGCACTAGCGGAAGGATGGCAGATATAGACACGCGACCCTTGAAATCTGTCCTGAGTCTCATTCGCGGCCGAGACGCCAGGAATGAACTAGACTACATGACTCTGGAATATTTGAGACAAAAATGCGGGCTAGTTCTGTGGATCAGTGTTCTGGCTCCGACCGCTTCAGCAAATCAAACGATGGTCGACTCCGAGCTCCGAGCCCTACAGAATATCTTGGTGGACAGTAAATTGGATCCGCGGGTGATTATATCCATGGTTCCCGGGGTTCGCGACGTTATAATCGAAGGCCCCCGTGGCATATGGATTTACGCTGGCGTGAAGAAGGTTGCTGAGCACTATCTTCGCAACGTCTCATCGAACGTATCAGGATCAGGAGAGGCGGCCTTGCAGGGCATTGATAGTCGTGTCCTGCAGTTCTTGAGGCATTTTTTGTCGTCTTGGAGAAATATGAAGGGATTTGGCAGTGTGCCAGACGAGAGCGAAGTTTTTCAAACAGTGGATGCGGCTTTGCTGATTGTTCTGCTCGAAATGGATCATCGCTCACATGAAGGCGTCGCCAGAGAGAGAGAAGGACGAGAAGGACGAGAAGGAGAAGGGGAAGGAGAAGCTGTCAGACTGGAGCTGTATGAACTAGTGGACGGTGGCGTCGCGTGTTTCGATCGTGCTATTGACGTGCTCGAATCGTATCATCGGCTTTTCGTGCTCAGCAGACTGTACCAAAGTCGCAAAATGGTTGGCCACGTTTTAGCCACATGGAAGCGTATCATTGAGGGAGAAAAGGATGACATGAACGAGTTCCAGGGCGGCGAGTCGCGCGTAAAGGACTATCTTGGTAAGATCAGCAGTCCGTCACTGGTTCAAGAATACGGAATTTGGCTTGCAAACAGAAACCCTCGGCTCGGCATGCAGGTATTTGCCGAAGATGCGGCGAGGGCGCCAAAATTCGACCCCCCGGAAGTCGTTTCCATACTGCGAGCAGAAGCACCTGCTGCGGTCAAATACTACCTCGAATACTTGGTCTTTGACAAGGGCCTCACATCGTACGTGGGAGAACTCCTGAAGTTTTATGTGGATGTCGTTCTGGGTGACCTCGAAACCTCCGAAACTAGTCGGAAAGCCGTCATGGCGGCGTACGATGCATATCGGGCTCTGCAGGCGCCGAAACCTACATACCACAACTTCTTGATGGAGAACGCACCACCGGAGGATGAGGTATGGAGCAGTCGGCTGTGGTTGCTCCAACTCCTCAGCAGCCCGCATGAATACGACGCCGCTGCCATTCTCGCGCGCATTCAGGGTCTGCCCGGCGACTTGCTGGTGCCCGAGACTATTATCCTGGCAGGACGGCAGCATCGCCACGAAGAAGCTCTCCGCCTCCTAGTTCACCAACTCGGTGACTACGACACGGCCGTGGCCTATTGTCTCCGGGGTGGATCAAGCCTGTACTCGCCGCAACCCCCGACCCGCCGCCGAAGCGACAGCATACCGGAAGCTGACCGCCAACGCCGGCTCTTCCGGGCCGTGCTGGGCGAATTTCTGACCATTGCTGATGCGAGCACTCGCGTCGAGCAGACGAGCGCGCTACTCGAGCGTTTCGGTGGCTGGTTCGACCTGCGCCATGTACTGGACCTGGTGCCCGACACGTGGTCCGTGGACATATTTGCCTGCTTCCTCACCGGCGCTCTCGGCCGAATTGCCCGGGAGAAGCACGAGACCACGATGAGAAGAGAACTTAGTGCGGCAGTAAATTCCAGAGTAAACTACCATCTCGTCGTGGAAGTGCAGGAAAAGGGGCCGAGCATCGAGGGTGCAACACTAGAAGGAAGCGCCGCAAACTGATTGTGCCAAACGCGCGGCGAAGTCACGAATTGAGGATGCGCGAACGGGCAGTGATATCACAGTGATTATTGGACCTTGATGCATGTCAAGAAATCTAAATCGCGCCTATTAAATGCAGGAAAACCCAATCTTTCCGAGTACAAGTACTACTACCATCGCAAGTGCAGGTGTAAATAGACGATCGAATTACAAGTACTGGTCAAAAAAAACATCGCTGCGACTCATGTGAGCAATTTTGCAAAATGTCATCGCCCCATTACGTAATATGAACTACCTAGTGCAGAGGCAACATCTCGGCTGAGGATTGGTCAAAGAACTGGTGGTGGACGGTTGCAAAACGGTATGTCTACATGTCTGTATATCTGTATCGGCATCTGTGTCCGTCTCTGTGGTGTGGCTGACTATCGGACGGGGGACAAGAGACCTGGGTTTCAAGCGTCATATCGCGCCTGTATGCTGCTGAGTTGTCGAGGATCTGGTACTTGAGGAGTCTCACCTCAATCTGCACTCTCGCCGTCAAATTCTGCCTCCCCCAGCGTCTGTCCTTCAGTTTCTTCCTTCCTGTCCAAATTACGTTTCCCTTCGGATCTCGTTACAGTGGCAGGATTTCAGAGACGAGCAGTAGAAAGGCTGTGGGCGTCACTCGGACATCAGCACCGACATCTTAGTCAAAACTATCCAAGTGTGTGGAGGCGTCCGTCGAGCCACCGAGAGAGCTGTGTGGGCAAATGCTGACATTAGGTTCGGGACAAAACGCAGGGTATCGAAGTAGACCCAGAAAAAGAAAGGCTCGTTGCCAAAGCAAGGAGAGAAAAGAGGCGCCCCTAAACCCCCACCCAGGAAAAAGAAAAGTAGGCATATCCAAAAACAAATCTATCATTTCCCATTCCTACGATATTGCCAAATCGAAATATTTCCCATTCATTCTTGATCATCTCGAATGCTTTCTAATTAAAACACTGTGTGCGCCGTTGTCGTTTCATGCCGCCTTTTCTTGTGACTAATGCATAGATATGAGTTGTGAGGATACTACGTCAGAGTCATGTCAGTGTAGTTGCGGATTAGATGGAAGCAGTAGCATCCGTCTTCAACATGTCCTGCATTTCCTTCAGCTGCTCCTTGGTGGGGTCATCAGAGATCCATGGCCCTTTCTCCTCATCGGTGGCCCTATGGAAACCCTCGGCACGCTTCAGAGTTTGAACATCAAGATCCGTAACGTATGACTTGCCATCTGCAAGCTTGATTCGGACTTCGTGATCAGTTGACAGCATCATGTCATCCTTGGCAAGTCTTCGAGGGCCGTCAAAGACGGCCATGATGCGCTTTCGCATCGTCATTTGATCTTTGTCGAAGCCCCATGACGAAGGGTAGTCACGACGATTCTTGCGACCACGAGCCTTGGTTGCCATGGGCACACCTCCTCGAGAGTGAGTCAAACCGCGAGATTTTTGTGGGCCATTCAACAGACTGGCAGTAACATTCTTTTTGCTTGATGGAGGATTCGCTCTGCAAGAAGAAGGATAGTCCTCTTGGTCGTCCTCAGCCAAATCAACGTCGTTCTCATCATTGAATGCCGGAGGAGATTGCATCATCTTTGTCGTTGTCGGCAGGAAATTCTTTTCCAGTGTTTGTTGCACTACCTTGTCGTTCTCAACTTCAGCTAAACGCTGAGCATTGATGGCCTCGACGGGATCTTCCTGTTGCACTATGCGCAGCACACATTCATCTAAATGTTCGTAAAAGTCTTGTGCATTGGAGAATGTTGACGAGCAGGTACTGCATTTCCCGGTAGCATCGGGAGCGTACCCAGTAAGATTCTTGGCGGTAGCAGCACCACCGGTAGAGATCTTCTTGCGACCGTTGGGAGGTGTCTGCTCGACACCGTGGACGGCTGTCAAATGTCTCTTGAAAACGTCTGCTCGATTGAACGACTTCTCGGCGGGCGATCCAGAGCCAGGGCAGAATCCACACACCATGGTTCCCTTGTAGTGAGTCAATGTGTGACGATTCTTGTCATATTTGCGAGCAAATCCTTTGACATGGTACTCGCAAGTCTGAATTGGACATTTCTCAGGACGTTCATTCTGGTGTGTGAGCATATGGGCCTTCAAGTCTTTGTAGATCTTGCCGCAATCTGGATACGTGCATCTTTGCTTTTCCTTGACGTCTTCCCCACAGAACTCGGCTGAGCCTCCTCCCGGCGAGACGAATTTGACCATGCTGAGCTGGCGGCCCCTGGGGTCCATGGAAGCGCCATAAGGCCCGGTGGTATAGACAGGGGCAAAAGAGCCGCTGCAGCTGTGAAAATAAGGAGAATTACTATCGGTGCGAGCCAAAATTGGCTGAGGTGATGACGATAATGAGGGCGAGGGAGCATAGGCGTGAGCCGTAACAGGGTGGTGAAAGTGAGCGTCGTAAGGTGAGACTGGCATCGGCGGAGCAACTTCTGGGTGAATGAAGGTGGGATCTGCATCGGAAGAAAATGTGTCAGCGTCCATGGCTGTGTGATCTCTCATCATTGATTAAAGCAACCCGCAAGACATCCGTCCAGACAGATACCTGAGCAGAAAATGAAGTTGTCGATTAGGCGGAGACGAAGCCGAGAGACACCGAGACACTTAGGAGGTACTTGGCCTAAGCGCCCACCCCCCGCCTTGGGTCTCGAGTCTCGAGTCTCGACACTGGAGTCCTGGACAGGCACGCGCAAGGCCAAAAGAGGCAAGAGCGGGGAGTCAGGCGTAAAGGTACCACCTACCTGTACTCCGTACCTTACCTAGGCGGGGGCTACCAGGCTCCCAGGCACCCGGCCGAATACATACTGAACAGTCTATCAATTGGTCGGCAACGAAGTCGCATAAATATCAGACTTATCACTGTATCGGCTGAAGGCCGCCACGTGAATGTCTCAGGCGTCTGAACGGGTAACCCCTCAACTGGTCTCTAGGAGCAAGAAGACACAAGGCCATAGGAGCAGGGGTCAGCCTGCATTGAATCGATACTGACGATGCTTGGCTTGTGTGGGAACGCCGGAGTGAGATTTTGTAGTCACAGTGGCGAAAAAAAGGGCAAAGCTGACAGAGCTAACGGCACAGGCTAGAAAGAAACGTGTCTTGCGCTCGACTTACCGACAAAGTTTTTGGGCTGTGCGCTGAATTCAAAGCTGTTGTAGTCTTCCATGCTGTAATTGTGGGGACACTCGGGTCCATGCATGTAGTCGTTCCCCACGATGCTGGGATGCAGGCTCGTGGTGTTGTTACTGCGTTTGCCTCTGCCGCTGTTCCAATCCGAGGATCCTATCTGGTCGTGATATGAATGCGGTGAGCCGGTTACTGAAGAAGACGCAGAGGGAATCGAAGTTGCGGAAAGGCCAGACGACGGCAATCTCATGTCAATATCTTCAGCATAAACACCAGGAGATGCATTCCCGCTCAGAACGTAGCTCGAATTCTCAGGATATAGCGAAGGCTCAAACCCCATCGAAGTGGCAGATGGGTATGTCACTGCCACGTCCATTTCCATGTGCGTTGCGTGCATTTCCATGTTCACGGAGGACGCGGAAGCAAAAGTGTTTCGAGGGGCCTCAGGAAAATTGCTCAAGTTGTCGTGATGCTGCTGCTGTGGAAACATACTTTGATAAGACTTCTTGGCCTTGCAGACCTCGATTTTCTCGTGTGAAAAGTCGAATGACCAGTCTATGAAGAAAATTGGGTGAGCTTGGCTGGTCTCAGGACGTGATTAGCTCATGCTCAATTCACCACTTCTATTAGAATCACCGCAGACATCGTATATAACTGAAACACAACAAACCTACTTACGTTGGAGCAGCCAGGTTTCACTCCACGATCCTATGCCCACAGAGCGACGAAAAGGGTCGTCGGTCGGTATTCCTTGCTCCAACGGAGGCTCTCGCTTGCGCCAAGTCTAGTCGACCGAGGAGGATTTGGTGGTTCGCTTTTCAGAGCTCCAAGAAAGAATAATTGTGTGTACCTATGTGCTTGTAGAGGCAATGGCGAGTCAAGGTGTTTGTTACCTTTTCAGTTCTGGACTGCTGACCAAGATGGTCAGCCACTTGAGAAAGAACGAACGGCGCCGCAAATGACAAAATTGCCGACAAGTAATAGACGAAGTGAACGTTGGTCGGTGGCAAATCTCGGAAAGGGGTTGGACGTATATTATCAGAATCAGAAGCCGTGCGAATGGATGTGGGAGATGTTGTAAGTTCAAATTCGAGATGAACCTTAGGAGTAAGCCAACGAAATGCTTCAGCGCAATATGGAGCGCTGTCACGTTGATGATGAAGTTGGGGGCTTATGAATAGATATAGAGGAAGACCAGACGACATGTACAACAATAACACCTACCTAATGACAGACAGCAAGACGTTGTTTAGACAATTCCCCACACTGGTGCCATCGGAAGCTAGGTACCTGGGCAAGGCCGGGATTACAGGAAACCTTTTTCCTTTGGACGAGGTGGACGCCGCCACGCCAGACAGGTCTTCATGCAATCCGTCCAGGCACCATGCCTTTCGGCTTTGGGGTTTC
This sequence comes from Claviceps pazoutovae, assembly GCA_018360065.1. Lineage (NCBI taxonomy): Eukaryota > Fungi > Ascomycota > Sordariomycetes > Hypocreales > Clavicipitaceae > Claviceps > Claviceps pazoutovae. The sequence continues at coordinate 8,900 of SRPO01000516.1, forward strand.
CTTCGGTATCGCATTGAGAGGTGAGCATCGCACCTCTTTCGCCTCGGGCATGACGAGGCGTGTGTGGGCGTGAGCGAGGTGTGCGTGTTGCTGTGAAGTGCCAGGGATGTTGGTGGTGTGTATTAATGTATTGTATTCGCTCGCCTTGCTCCGTACTCCGTAGGGGGGGTGATGCGGCTACCCCTGCAGCCGTCAGCAGCGGAGAAAAGGGAAGTGACGACCTTCAGGCTTCCGTACTCCGCAGGGGTGAATTAGGTACATAGTATGTACATGTGTACACACAACTTACAATGGATCCCGCCAGGCACCCGCAGCCTTCATATCCCTCGCAGGCTGCAAAGAACAAGCCAAGGAAGGCATAGAAAGAAAGCATGGAAGCCAGGAAGCCAGGAAGCGTGAAGGCGGAAGGCAGCCAGGGCCCCGAGACCAAGCGATGCGCGGTACATACCACAATCTCCTGATGTCCTGAGCCACTAACAAACTCCGCAGACGTCTCTCTTTCGCTCGAGATGACGAGACCACTACGTGCCACCTTTACTCCGTACGATACGGCCACCATAGGGACCTAGCAGCAACGGCGAGACCAGGGTATCGGACACGCTAAGCTTGAACGGGACTCCTCGGGAAGGAGACGTTCTGCTGTACAGAAGGGTCACCATGTTGCCAGAACGGCTCATCCGTCACCCGAAGCCTGCGACTGGTCCGCAGCGACAACTTTGAACTGAGTTCTCGTGATGCTATTTCCGGCCCATCGAGTATGGTGCCCGCCACCTCGAGGCAGACGGCCGACGCTGAACCGTGTGCTACTTGTTTGCTGCGGCAAAGACCTTCGTCGTCCCGTCAGGTATACGTCACCACGTTCAACAACGTGTTACATGCACACATCGCTCAGACGAATAGTATTTGACATCATTTGGTATTACATACTAAATAAGCCTGTTGGTCGTGTACGACTACGAATCAAACCCCCAAGAACCGCCCTACCGACTGGCCGCACACACATACCATGCAGGAGGAGCAGCTCGCTGCCGCCGTTCACGTCGTTCGGATCCAGACGAATTTGACAAATCCGCTACTGGAATGTCGTACAAGCGCTTCTGACTATGGAACCGTACCACGAAAGGAAAAAAGTACAACGAGGGGGGGGATTACACGCCCTGGCGGGATCAGGTTCTGGCCTTTGGCAGGTAATCATCGTGTGAGTGGGGAATACTACGGACAGCCTTGGCCTCCGTCAGTTACAGTACATAGGTACTGGCACATACCATCTTCGGATCGCGATGCCCGCCACAACGGAAGACACCCAAGAAGCTTCCAAGAGGCCAAGGCGGCCAATGAAATGGTCTCCTCTCCTGCGGAGTGCTCCGTGCCACCTTTGATCGAGAATGGAGATATCAGCGACGGCAAGGCGCCTTTCCTTTATGTGAGCGAGCCTGGGGAAATAGGCTCCACATACTTTATCTGATTAGGTACCCTTCCATCGGGTTGGCACGATGAACGCTCCGTAGACCTATGTTTCCGCGCTGTGATCACAAGTACAGGTAGTGCAACAGGGTACGAAGCGTGCGCATGCTATAGCGAGGACCGAGAGGTGCGAACTTGTTCTGCATAGGAAGTCTGCATACCGCTGCTGTTTCCATACAGAATTCCATCGTCCTCAGTGCAACGTACGTATACGAGTTCCTCGCGAAGAAGTTCAACAAGTGAAGTGACGCAGGATCTCTCATCGATTGTATGTACTTTCTATGGGCTTGAGGTCTCGGTAGGTTCTCGACATGAGCCCTTCTCGAAAAGCCAATTACTTCTTCTTCGGTTGGACTTGCCGTTCTCCCCGCTCCTCTACCTAGGTACCTATACCCATGGCGCCGTGGACCCATTGAATAACATGTGCCACTGCTTGCCTTGTACCCCAAAGAACATGGAAGAAAGCGAATGGTTCATGTGGCTTGTAATTGCACAAAGATCTGAGCCCAAGTTCGACACTGGGCTTTGAGACGTACCTACATACAGACTCCATACGTACACATGCCGGTTCTAAAAAAAAGAAGAGACGAGGCGGCATCTGCTCGCGTTCAGCAAAGGTGTATACAGAGGGGAGTCTGCCTCCTGTAAATTATGAAATGTTGACACCCAGCTTGTTGCGGATACGATGGGATACACACGAAGCCCTGACATGTATGGATGGATGGCAAGCAAACGAGATAGGCCCTATATTAGGAAGCATGTGTGCTCTAGGCGAATCCATAACCCAGATCTCCGGCAATGAGTACGTTCCATTGCGTCGGGGACCTTGAGTTTCAATATTGAGTTCCGCGGCCAAGGTCAGGGTGCATATTCGCGCGAGCGTTGCGTTTAATCAGCCGACAGACTCGGGCTGCTGACAGAGAGTCGAGACTAGGCATATTGCCATTCCGTCTCGTGATGCCGATCTTGTCCCTGAAGAGCAAGATATGTACAGTGTTTCATACGTACGCGAACAATCATCAATTACCAACTAAGTCAGGACTTCACATGGCCCCCAACCTATGGAGCGGTGGCAGAAGGCACACACTTTCGCTTTCTGTCCCGGCCAAGCGCAGAAGTTGGAGGTGTATACGCATATGTCTACTGGTACAGCCCTCCCGACTCCATGATACGGAAGTGGCCTTGGCTTCTGCACAACCCGGGCGGGATATGCCGTCCACCACGTGTCAGGGTCTGTGTGTACCGTACATAGTATGTATACCTATATTGCTAGATAACAGAACAGGCATTTCGTGATAGCCAACCTCGGAGAAGAATGGACTTCTCCCGTGCGGACAAATCAAACGATAAAGCGACATTTGGAAGTTGAAAGCCAGTCTCGTCGAGAGGCATTCTCGCTTGCGGCAGCCGACGCATAGACGGTTGTTGAGCTTGGTAGTGGTGGTTATGTGCGTATTAAGTATGAGATTAGAGACAATGTATAGAGCGCCAAGAGAATCCAGGACTCATATGGGAAGTCTTGGCGAGAACCAAGTCATCGCTGTTGTCATCTTGAGCTTTTGTTGAGCCATCTGTCTCAACTAGCAGATCCCCCATCGGCCCTCCGCTGCGCTCCGGGGTTGGGGGACCTCGCGTTGCTTCGGAAGAGCAGTTGGGCGGGAAGTGTGATATCTGTCCAGTTCCAGTGGAATCGTCCAGTTCCAGTGGAATCGTCCAGTTCCAGTGGAATCGTCCAGTTCCAGTGGAATCGTCCAGTTCCAGTGGAATCCCCAGTGCCAAGTGGTGCGGTGGTACGGTGGCGTGATAGGTGTTTTATGCAGTGTTTTTGGGACAGAACAACGATTGTGTTGCCAGTGGGGGACAGAGGGCGTTGGGGACTAATCAGGTTGTGGGAGAGGGGTGGTACGGTGGCCTGGTAGGTGGTTTGCGTTGCGAACAGAATAACGGGTGCGGACTTCATTCTCCAATAATAATAGACGAGTTACTTTCGTCGCGGCCCTACGCTGCGCTTCGGGGCGAAGGAAGACTCGCCTCACTTCGCTTCGGGCTGGAGAGCGTCGGGCTGGAAAAGTGAGGTTTGCGATGTGGGAGTTTTGCGGATGGGATGGCGGTTTGCGGACGTGTATGTGTCGACCACCTTTCTTCGCTGCGCAGGTGTCCCTCCGGGGGCCCTTCCGGGGGATGCCTGCGACGGACTGCTCCGGGGGATTTTAGGGGCCCTTCGCAGCACTGTCAGCAGCGCGGGATGGCGGGCGACTGCGTCGCCGCCGCAATGGATGGCCTCAGCTTGTTGCAGTGTGGACGACCTGGAACAACCACGAATCGCGGGCAGGCAGGGCGGGATTGGGGGCGGCGATGGCCTCAGTTTATGGGCAGATAGCGCGGACCAATCAAAGGGATCGAATTTTTTGGACAGAACAGAGGATTCGATTTTTTGGACGAAAAGAGAAAAAGAAGTGGGTCGGGCCCGAGTCACCGGATAGGGCCTTCGGCACGTCACACTCCGCTTTTGTTCCAATATTATTTTCGCTGGGCAACTTTCACACCATAACTTCAAATGAACTCCATAGCGAATCCCAGTGATGTCGTCACCAACCCGTCGACAAAGATCCGGCCATCAATGGTTCATAATAAGATACTTCCGTACTTGTGCAACAGTGGAGACAACATGTACCTCCCCACAGCACCAGTAGACATCAGACTATACTGAAAGCGGCTTAGTTCGTTTTCCTGCACACCGCCTGAATCATCTTCTGTCCATCATTTGAAGCCATATTTGCCCTGTTCCCATCCGTACTGTCATGGATTCGAGCTTTGGCTCGTCTCCTTCTTAGTGCGAGAGAGTGGGGCGCGCACATCTTTGTACTTAGGATAGCATCAGGGACGAGAGGACTTTTCTCCTCTCTTTCTCAAGAGAAACAATCCTATTGTCAACGCTAGAGTGCAGCAACCACCCCAGGCCAGTTCATCACAATTGTTTCTCTTCACTCATCTTCTTTCTTTCATTCTTTTCTGCTTCTCGGAATGGACTTCCACGCGTCAAGCTTATCCGCGATAGAGGCGGACCTCAGCCGATTACGGGCCGAA
>SRPO01000517.1:0-13385 GCA_018360065.1 Claviceps pazoutovae
ATTGGAACGTTATGCAGGAGAATGGGTTGTGTCGAGACACGACATGATTAGTGGATTTCGCTCCAGGACTTTTGAGACCCCACTGTAGGTATTTACCTCTCCGTACCTGCATGCAGACTTCTCGGGTGCAAATGGATCATCAATCATGTGGTGGTCAATATCCTCTCATCTATTCATCATTGCCGCTGAGCCACGGCGTGGGCAGCTTAGGCCTCTTTGGTAATCCTCCAAAGGCACTGGGCGTTATAACTTGTGCCCCCCAGTTCCGGTGAGGCTTCCTTTTCATATTTTGTGCTTCCCGAGGTACGGAGTAGGTCGCACGAAGGAGCCGGTCCGGATCATGATGATGTTGCTGAGAGAAGGGAGAGATCCGTCTGGCGGACGAGTTATTGGCAAAGACATTGGTCCATTTGGTCTCTTCTTCAAGCTAGCGATTTGGCAGCTGATGTCGATGATAACGTTACTGGGGTCCGCACATTGAAAAGTCTTACTCCGTTATTAGTTCACAGACTTTGTCTCGCCACTGGATGCGCTTCTTTGTACCTAGCAAGCCCGCCCCCTTGCATGCAGTCAGTTCAAATTCACTTCGCAGTCCAAGCGCCAGTAACACTCTGCAAGTTTCCTATGTCGATTGTTTGGAAAACGAAGTCAAATCCTTCACTGAGGATACAAAAGTCAGTGTGACCATGTATTTTATCATTTAATTTGGTTCACGATCTTAGCGCGGCAGGTGCCCCTCAAGGTTTCTTTTCCAGCAGCACCTAAAGCCGCATGCATGCATCTTGGCATATATGTATGATCAAACGGAGGATCAAACGTCACGCGTGAAGGCCTCTGAAGACCAAGAAACCATGGCGCACCATAAGACTGCATCTGGGGTGAGGCAGCAAAAGTAACTATCGCCAAGCATCCAAGATTTGTCACGCTAAACAAGAGACGAAAATGCAAAACAAGGGAGGGTGTTACAGCAGCGTTATACGGGGTAGGGTGCCAGATCTTAGTAGCCCACCTGTCACAGGGCGATCTGTGCACAGTGCACACTTCACGATCGGATCGGTAACTTGATATCGAGGCGATACCGCGCACACAATCTGTTTGTACGTGTGTATGGTACATACATAGGTATAAATGTATCTGACACGGGAAACCCCAGGCACTTCGCACATCACTATTGCTTTTTGCTGCCAGCTACCTACCTACATGCATATATGATATCCGTAAGTCAAGCATGTACCCCGTACCGTACATCGGAAAATATTCTGAAATACCTACCTGCGAGTCTAAGACCCATTTGAAGGTAGGTACGGTAGGTATGGTGCCAAAGCCCAGGCCTACGCTGCAACTCCATGATGTCGCACCCTTGTTTCGCAGAAAAATACCTACCAAGTAGGCGGCGGGGAACGCGCTTTCCCACCCGGGTTTGCAGATGAAGCGCGCCGCTGGGAATTCATGGATGCCAAAATGTCCTGACCAGAAAATTGAATGGTGGCGAGCACAAATTTCGTAAAAACAATGACGCTGAGAATGGATGATTATTACGTGTATTACTGGCAACTGCATGTGAAAGAATACCTAGAAGTCGTGACGCCTTTACTTGCATCTTGTCTTTGCGAAGACAGGAACGGGCACTCCCCCCTTGGCACTTGCTAGTGGCTTCGGCCGTTGAATCAAGCCTAGATCCCGTCTCTCATCGTGACGCTCGGGGTAACTTGTAAGGCAAGGCAATGATCTATCGCCCTATCAGCAGACGCGACGCAATCACTCAGGCCCGCTCCCTCAGTCCTGATGAGTCGATACAGTCTGATGGCTTTCCGCGTTGTCTTTTCTCAGAGACCGTGTAAAATTCTCTGCGAAATGGCGTTCCGTCTACGGACGGCATCGGGCAAGAGGCCTACCAACCAGCCACTCGGACCAGATAGCGCCCGTCTCACACGCCTCCGCCACGAGAGAATCATCAAAGTGGTCCGAAGATGGCTTTTAAGTTTTTCGTTGTCTAGGGATGGTTCTTTTGCTGTCCGAGTATACGGAGTATTGCTGTGCGCGTATGGTTCATTGTCTGTCCGAGAATGGTCTTTTGCTATCCGAGTAAAGTATTCCCTCCGGTCCGAAGATAGAAATTCTTGCTAATCGAGTATAGTGTAGCCTGTAGGTAGTCATCTAGCCTGGCCGTCGCGCGGCAGGGGGCCAAAAAGCCGCCGTGGTTGGTGGTTTGGGTGAAGCCATCCGCCCATTTGAGACAAGATCCATCGGGACTGTAGAGGGTTGTGATCTGTCGTCTGTTGTGGCTTTCTTTAGTCTGTTCTTTCTTCTTCCCCTTCACTGACCTGCACCTTTCTTATATCCTTGTCGTCGGAATCGTACTCTGCTAAACTTGCCGATCCCTTATTTTTGTCCTCATTCTTCACTGCCTCTCTTCTTTCCTATACCTATCCGTCATTGTGCAAGACAACGGTGTTAGAACTCGATCGAACCATGAACTGACCTTTCGCGAGAATCGACATTGATCGATACAGGAATCCTTGACCAGATCGAACTTTGCTATTGTATAGTGACAAACATATCTGGCCATTCTCAGTTACTCTTTTGATGGTCAAGTTGCAGCACGAGAAGCAGGAACTCCAGATCACCAGCCTGAATTCCGAGCCAAAGCAGACGCGGAAGTTCCAACACGTGCCCTCGTTTTGACATCTCACGACCCATCATCGACACCGCGACCAACCGTCCATCGTCCCTCTCCTATAAAGCCACCGACAGACCTCATCGGATCGCATCATGGGTTCCGAGCTCGGCATCACGGCGGATACAAAACCTGAAGTCAGACTAGACAGCATCGGCATCTGGTGGATATGCTGGACGTGCATATGGACCATCCTCCTCTTATGCGGCATGGGCTACCTCATCCGCAACCGACATTCACAAATTCTCCGAATTCGTGGCCTTGGCCTCTCTCTATCAGCCGTTGTGTTACTTCATTTGTACTGGATCTCGGTCCAGCTTCTATACGCCCTGGGCCCTTTAATTCCAGCGGAGACGGAATATTGGGTCATGGGAATTTATCTGCCGCTCGGCATCGCGCTATTCCATGCCTCCAACACCCGGTTTCTCTACGTGGCGCAGGCGCAGCAGAAATTCATGCATCGCAAGTCTCAGCAACCAATGCAGACCAAACGCAACTTGAGCACTTATGGCCGATTCAAGAAATTGGATTACACGTCAAGAATGATCGTTTGTATCGCCTTCGGCATGGGCTTCCAAGTGAGTTCAGTCTTTGTGTCACATTTCTTCTGTCTCCTCATTCAACAGGTTTCGTTCCAGTCTTTTTTGAGCTTATATTTGGTGTATTTTGACTAATCTAAAACTAAATCGTAGCTCTTCCTCACAATCCTCATGTACCTTATCTCGCGTAAATTTCATCACAGCTGGGGCTTGCCAGGCACAGAGGTCAATGGTACCGAAATGGAGCAAAGGACGGAAGTGGGACGCGGATGGGAATGGTGGCCAAGCATCTTTTGGCAATTCGTCTGGGCATGGTTTGTTGCGCCCTGGGTTCTCTGGCGGTCTCGCAAGATCAACGACACGCAAGGATGGAGGGTCCAAACTGTTGGCTGTGCTGTCGCCAGGTAAGTTTCTTATCCTCTACACAATAGGTGAACTGATCTCCCCCTGTGTAAGCCTTTGCTGATTCTATCTTAGCTTGCACGCAACTCCTATGTGGTTGATTGCTTTATACGTCCCTGGGATGGAGGCTGTAAACGGGTACTTTGTCCCACCACAATGGTACGTCTCAAGCACACCAATATTCTCTCTACTTCTGATCCGGACACCTTCTGATTCTCTCGAAATAGGATCGCCGTCTCCATCTGGGCTCTCGAGGTCTTGACAGTCTTCGTTCCCTGCTGGGAAGTCAGGCGGGCAACCAACTTGCGACAGGAGACGCTCAATTCCATCATCCAATGGGAATCTAAGAACAAGGCCTCCTCATCAAGTACCAAGTCTTCCGTGAACACTGCATCAACTGTCGTGGAAACTCTCATGACGGGCTTCAAGTCCACAGCCGCATCCATGGGCAACAAGTCCACCACGTCCGTCAAGTCAACCGATTCCAAGGAGAGTATCTTGACGATGAGCGCCCTTGAGTACGTCCTAGAGCGCAACCCAGCGCCCCTCCAAGAATTTTCCTCCCTGCGCGACTTCTCCGGTGAGAACGTCGCATTCCTCACCTCGGTCGCCGAATGGAAAGCCTCTCTCCCCAAACAGGCCCGAGACGGAACCAAAGATGAGTCCACGCGAGAACTCGTCCGCGAGAGATACAACAGCGCGCTGCGCATCTACTCCGAGTTCATCGGCATCAACGACGCCGAGTTCCCCATTAACATCTCCTCGCCAGAGCTCAAAAAGCTGGAGACTATTTTCGAATCTCCAGCTCGTGCCCTCTACGGAAACAAGCGCAAGGTTGATCCCGCGACACCCTTCGACTTTGGCAGCGCGGGAGCTGTACCAAATTCTGCTATTTCAGTGGAAAAGTCACCCATCACAACCAAGGAACGCCTGAATAATGGCAGTGAGAATGACGTTGATCAAGAGCGTGGAGACGGTGTCCAGTTCTGGGGCGAGATTCCCGAAGCCTTTGACGGGACCGTATTTGATGAATCAGAAAAGCACGTCAAGTACTTAGTTCTGACTAATACGTGGCCCAAGTTTGTCAAGGACCGACGGAGTTCGCTGCAGTTGGAGCATGCGTCGGAGACGGGCCGGTCGATTATGCAGATGGTTCGCAATCGGCATGCTAGACGGTAGTTTTTTTCTATGGATTTATACTTTGACACTTCTTTTCGTTGTAGATACCTGATTATATAACTTATTACTTTATTTTGATGTACTGCAGCTTTCATGCTTGACGGGCCCCGATTTCGGAATATCTCACGACTCAAGAATATGGAGTAACTTAAGGCATGCTGAGCTTCAAGGCACCTTTTTTTTTTTTGCATGTACATACTACCTAAATAAAGCACCACCCCTGGACCCTACGTAAGGATCCTCGCGGCGCCAACTTGTCGACAATTCGGTGTTGGCAGTTTAGCATCATGCATGGCTGCATGGGTGCATTAGTGCGCCCTAGTGAGTGGGTCGGACTTGATCCCCTCGAATTCCTTCACACGTCCAGCCATGTCAACATCAACAAGCCCCTCGAATTATGACGCACCTCGATCATTCTACGCATTGTATTTACCTGGCCACCACACTGAATCACAGAGTACATGTACATCAGAAAACCCTTCCAGTCCTCCATGAGTCCAGCCCGCATAGCTCACCAGCACAAACCCGCCATGGCACCCGCACCATCACCAAGAACGCTCATCTGCCGCAAGGCCATTCCAGCAGATGCAGCCACTGTACAAAAGCTCGTCAAATCCGCCTACCGCGGCGAATCCAGCCGCACCGGCTGGACCACAGAAGCCGATCTCGTCGCCGACGAGCGAATCGACGAGGCCGGTGTGGTAGCCAAGATCAAAGGCCCCGGCCTCGTCCTCGTCGCACACGAACACACCAGCGATGATGACCCCGCACTAGTGGGATGCTGCGAGATTGAAGCCCGAGAAGATGGCATCGGATACTTTGGCCTCTTTGCCGTGGATCCGAAGCGACAGGCCGGCGGGCTGGGTAAGAAGATCCTCGCGCAGGCTGAGATAATGGCCCGGGAGGAGCTTGGTGTGCGTACGATGGAGATGTTTGTGATTTGGACGCGCAAGGAATTGATTGCGTGGTATGTGCGGCGGGGGTATATCCTTACGGAGAGAACAGCTCCGTTTCCGTATGCGCATTTGTATAACGGGAAGGCGTTAAGGGATGACTTGCATTTCGTTGTTTTGGAGAAGAAGTTGTAGAGGGGGGGGGGGGGGGGGGAGGTGGGAAAAGAAGGGCGTTGGGATACTCATGAACTCGATGATAGATGGAGACTTATAGACGATTGGGAATTCTGATCTGGGGCTTGTATTATATATCCAAAACGACATGTTGTTTCATTTATGCTACAATATCTTGATGATGCGGTTGGCGTGAGTGCTGTCTGTGTGCCCACGGTTACGCACCTTGAAGACACCAATGAGACTCCAAGAAGCATTAGCTCACTACAGAGTAGAACGTCAAATGTGGGCGGTTTGGCAAAGTGTCCTCACATCTATAAACGACGTCAGGGGATCTCCCAGCACTCGATGCGTAAACTCATGCAGCTTCGAATGACGAGAAGCAGCCCCAATATCGGCATGTCAGATCAAGGAATCCGTGCACGTGGCCAGACAAGAGAAGTTTGAAGAATAGTTCTGAGTCGCGAATAAAAAACTCTCACATATCATACATGATTTACATGTTGTAGCCTATTGGGGGCCGGGGCAATTTTAAATGGTCACATTGATCGAGATTCATCTTCGAGAACATGTTGTCTCTCTGAAAGACCACAGAGCAAGCAGTAAAAGAGCACAGGTTGAACAGAGTAAAGACAGCATGCTTACCATCCATCCTCGTTTTCGTCCTCATCCTCTTCTTCTTCCGTCCCGTCTCCAGCCATGGTGTCCAACAGCCCATGATCATTCTCATCTTCATCGTCGTCATCGTCATCGTTACTCTGGTCTTCTTCGCTTTCACTCTCCTCGTCGGTCTGCTCCGAGTCGCCTTCGCTCACATCGGATACTGGATTCTCAGACCTTGCACGCCGCAGTTCTGCCAATGGAAATTTCGTGGGTGCCACATCCTCATCCTCATCCTCGTCATCCTCCTCTTCCGAGTCGCTGTCCAACGCTATAGGAGCCCGTCGTGTATCCTCTTCATCAATGTCACTATCGTTGTCACTTTGGTCGTCACTAGAACTGAGCATCACGCGCGAAGATTTCGGTGCTCGTCGTGTCGATATCGCTTCTATCTCGTTTTGATCATGTTGCACATCATCCCCTTCCCCGTCTTCCTCGCCATCTGAATCAAGTACTAAGCGGGTCAGTCTGGCTCGCTTGTTCTGCCGCCTATCACCTTCGTCATCACTGCCCTTCTCCTCCATCGCGTCCTCGTCATCGTCAGAATCCACGACAATAGCCTTTCGTTTGCGTGACCTTGGTACAGGCTCGACGGGCTCGGTATCAACTTCGACCAAGACTTCAACGTCATCTGACTCCGGGCTTGAAAAGCGCCCAGGTTCTCCCTGAAGCAGCTCATCCTCCTCCGACGACCCCTCAATCTCAATGATCTCTTCGTCGTCAATCCCCTCACTTTCATACTCATTCAAGTCGGTGCCATCGGCGTCGCTGTCGCTATCGTCCAGGGTTATGTGTGGGGAGCCCGTAGTTGGGTCATCACTGTCACCGATATTCAAATCAGGCCACAAGTGGGGATTGAGATACAAGCGCCTCATCTTCTCGTACATCTTGATGCCCGACTGCGACTCAAACTCCACAAGCGGCCAAACTTCCAGGCCTGTATCTTTTATTTTATCAGGCGAACACAGTCTCAGGATGTGGTTGGTGAAGTCTGCATGCCTGTCTAAATCAGGCCAACAAAACAGGGACTTTGTATCCTCACCCAGGCCCGACTCTCGCTCGTGCGTTTCCACCATGTATGTGTGTACAAAGTCCGTTCCACACCACTCCTCCATAAGATTTGTGGACTGGAACAACCCCGACCAGAGAGTATACAGCCTCTTCAGATTGGGAAATAGGCTCTTCATCGCGGGGACTACCTTCAGTATCGTCCCGTCGTAGAAATTAAATTCATCATCGATCCCAAGTGCCTCGCGGTAAGACTCTGTTGGATTGATAGAGACACTCTCGACTTTGTCTGCAAAGCCGGGCAGGAAGTAGTTCGTATGTGATTTCCAGTCCGTCAAGATAACAACATCCGTCTCCTTCCGGAACCTGACAATCGCATTCCCAGAGCCCGCATCCATGACCAATTCATCTGGATACTTGCGCAACGCGATGCTCCTCGACTCACTGTTCATGGACAGCAAGACCCTCAGGCTCTCCGTCTGGTCGGCCAAGCTGAAGTGGTCCTTGACAGAATAATGGTCTGGACGCTGCAGAATGGCTGAGCTGGGCCCAACACTGAATTGTAATACTCGGGCTTTGGCGCTTAGATCGGGGCAGTAGAGATGCCATATTTGATGCCTTAGTTCCGGTGGAAGCTGCATGAATTGGGGGAATGCAGGGCGCGGCGCGGCGTCCCCATTTCGAGAATCGTGCCTGCTGGAGGACTCTTCGCCCGACTCTTCGGCCTCGTCGTCAATGAGGGAGTTGTGGTTCCGAATGCTGTTGTTTGAGTCGGAGGAGGAGGTGCTCGCGTCGTCGCTCGAATTGGAGTCGTCAGAACGCATGTTTTCGCTATGAGGCGGCGAGATGTGCCATTTCCTTTCGTGGGTTTGTTGTGAAAAAGTTCAAAATGAAGCGCGAAAAATGGGACATTGTATGTCACTTGTACGGTGTGCGACTCGCAGGGTTGGGTTGGGTGGGCACTGGACAGTGGGCACAGCCACAAGGTCTTATTAGGTGACAGCCTACAGGGCCGCAGGCGGGAACTTGGTCGCACAGCCTACAGGTGACCGTGGTAGGCTACAGTAGCCGCCGCATCACCATCACCGCTGCGAGCACTGCCGCTGAGTCCTTCCGACCCCCAACCCCAACACACGTACAGACCCGTGCGAAGTTACCGAATCCTATCTTACTGGAATTCGGAGCATCCTGTATGACAGAGCACGAGACATCATTTTCACCTTACACAAGGCATGACCCGACTAGATGATGGCAACTCATCAATACAAGAACTGCTGTAGTATATCGTGTGTTTGCTCGTCCAGAATCCAAAACGTGGTCTCAGTCCCTACCTCTTGTATGTTCAACTTGTACATCATCTCGTCTGTTCACAGCTTGTACATTGCTTCACATAAAGATTGTCTCCGCACAGCGCTCTCCAAAGTCACAAATGACTGGCAAGAACGCAGCAGACTTGTCATCATATAGATGACGAGAAAAGGGGACATGGGAAGAGGGGCATTGAAATGAATCAGTTCGATGCTGGAGGCCTATAATCGGTTGTCTGAACCTGCTCTATGTATGTCCAAAGCCAAATGCCACGTTCGTCACCTTGCAGGCATCTTGGCAATCCGACGGCAAGGATCTTCTTAGATTTCCTGGGTGCTCACGAGTTCATGTGCACCCACGACGCCAGTCGGACCTCCCAGAGAAGCGTTACTTTCCTGACTGAGCTTTGGCAGTAGTAGCCTTTGTGCAGTTGAGTCCAGCGCTCATCTCGATCATGACCTATCGTTGGAGTTCGGTACCTGGTATACGCTCGCAAGCTGCCGCCTGTCCGCAGACTTGGGCTTTGCTTTCCTCCGACTGATCTTGGAAGCGGAAGAGCTATGATGTTCCTCCAACACATCTCGCTTCTTTCTCCTCATACTACATAGCAGGCCACTTTCCATGGCGCTTGTTCTTGATTACGATTCATGCATATCGCAGTTACCAAATGCACGTCCTGCTGGGGTTGAACCACTGTCGCCGCCGAGAGAAGGAAAGAGAATATACGCATACGTGGAGTAAAGCGGCTCAAAGCCCTTGTCTATACTATTTCGTCTGTCGCAACTCGATCAAGGACTTTGCAAAACTCTTTCAACCCAAGACGTTGAGATAGCCCAGTCGTTGTCCTCCTCTTCATCTCTCGTCCGTCTCCACTCGTTGTATCTTGCAATGCACCATTGTGCGCATCTTCGCATCCATCTTCGTCGTCGTTGTCAATGAACTTGGTGACTGGCCTTGATTGCCTTCGCTGAGGCTTCACTATGACAGTATCCTCGTCCGTCCATCAGGAATGCCTTCCCTCGCCATTGGACAGTATATTACAAACCTAGCACGCGATAGTCGATCTGCCAACTAGGCGTTTGTCGGTTTCACGTGCTCATCCTCTTCTAGAGGGCACAGCACGTCTTTGTAGATCTTTGCACTCAATCGCATCATCTATCACCATTCTTTTCGTGAGAAATGAGCATCACTCGCGGAAAGTTCGGTGTTCGTCGTGTCGACACCACTTCTGACCCATGCCGAGCGGGATACATAGTCTAGCTCGCTTGTCATTCACCCTATCACCGTCAACGTCATGGCTCTCCCCTTCCTCACTGTGCTCATCAGAATCCACAAGAATGGCCTTGCGTTTGCGTGACCTCGGTAAGACCTCGGTATCAAGTCTGATCAGGGTTCGACGTCATTGTATTCAGACATGATGCCGTCTTATGTCTCCCGGGCTCCTCCGCGGACTAGCCATCAAGCTCAATAATTTCATCATCATCGATCCCCTCACTTTCAGACTCATCCGAGTCGGTACCGTAATCATCATGTGAGTTTGAGCTGTCTTGATCATCGCTCTCGTTTGCCAAATGAGGGTTCAAATATAACCACTTCATCCTATCGTATGCTCTGAAGCAGCTCTCCCGCTCAAACTGTACTCTCGACCAGATTTCCAAGACTGTTTCTTCCGTTTCTCGAGCGAGCGCCATTCCGGGACGTTAGACCTGGCGAAGTCAGGATGCGCGTCTAGATCAGGTCAACAAAACAGGGACTTCGTACACCCTCCCAAGTGAGTCGCTGGATGATCCGTTTCCAACATGTACTTATGTACATATTCCGTAACGCACCAGTTCCCCAAGGTTTTCGTCCCACAGACTACCACCGGCCAGAGACTATAGAGCCTCTTCAGATTAGGCAATATGCCCTTAACCGCGGGGACTACCGGCCATAGCGTCTCATCGTAGTAAGTGTTTTCCTCGTAGTTCTCCTGTACGGCATCGATCGCCAGGTTCTGTACTTGAGTCGCAAAGTTCGGCGGGATATAGTTCACATCCAACCAAAGGAAGACAACGTCCGTCTCCTTTCGAAACCTGACAACCGCACGTCTAGAGCCCACATCTAGGGCCAACTCATCTGGAAATATGCGTACCGCAATGCTCCTCGACTCACGGTGTGTGGACAACATGGCCCGCAGGCTCTTCGTCTGACTTGCCAGAGTAAAACTGGTCGTGAGAAAGTCTGTATCGTAATCGTCTGACCCATCTGGTGGGGGCTCACTCTCCTGGAAAGTGAATCCCAACACGCGCGCTTTGACACTTAGATCGGGGCAGTAGAAATGCCAGATTTGATGCCTCAGTTCCGGTGGGAGCTGCATGAACCGGGGAAACGCGCTACGCGTCGCCAGCCGATTTCGAACTCCATCTCCGCTTGAAGGCTGCTCGCCTGGGTCTTCAACCTCGTTATCGTCGATAAGACGAGGGCACGTCCGAGGACTTCTGAGCGAGCCGTCATCGGCGCTGCTTATGTCGTTGTATTCTCGGGTCAGAAGCAATTGACGTCGAATTAGCCCAAGGCAAAGCGCAGCAAACTCGTCATAGTCTCCTGTTTTGGAGCGGATTCCGCTACGGTAATTAGGGTGCATATATCTTCCTCCCAACTCAAACAGAGGGGGCTTTTCCTTCCCCCCCCTTTTCTCTTCTATAGTCCTTTTGTATCCAGTGGGACCGTCTTGCTCGCTTGTACTGCGTTGTATCGCCGTCATCAGCATCGCCCTCCTCGTCAACCTTCTTCCCAATCTTCTCCTCACTTCTTAGGACCCTCAACCTCCACCTCCTCCTCTTCATCAGAGCCCACAACAATGGCTTTTCGTTTGCGTGACGGTAAGGCTCGGTATCAGATTCTCCGTCCGAGGATTAAGCGTCTTCCAATTCCAGACTCGCAGCACGCTCCTCCTCCTATGACCCATACAACCCAGTACTCTCATCATCGTCCATCTCCTCATTTCCATCGCCAACCGCGTCAGTGCCATCGTCGAGCAAGTCATCATCCTCCAAGTCTGATTCATCGTATGCATCCGCGTAGAAGGGTTCCAATTCATCAGCCAATTCAGGATTTAAATGCACCCGTTTCATGGTGTCGTATATATTCAAGCCCTTCCTCCACTGAAAGTCCACAAGCGGCCAAACTTCTATGCCCATCCTTTCCATCGTCTCGTCCGAACACAGCCTGTGCACACTAGACCTGGTGAAGATGGGGTGAGCGTCGAGGTCAGGCCAACAAAACAGGCTATGCGTGTTATATGTCAGGCCATTTCCCGGCTTAAACATTTCCAGCAGGTACTTGTTTACCTTGTCCGAGACGCACCAGTCCTTGAAACGCCTGGGCTTGAACTCCGCCGGCCATTGGCTAAACAGCCTCTTCAGATTGGGCATTCCATGCCTCAGCCCGGCAACTTCCTCCAAAAGATCCTCAGTGTAATTGTTCAGGGTGTCATCGATGTCCTGCGCGGGACGGATGGCGAAGTTCTCTATTTCGTCTCCGAATTCTGGGGAACAGTAGAAGTCCAGATGTGGTTCGTTGTCCAACAGGGCGACTACATCCGTCTCCTTCTGGAACCTGATATATGCAGTATCACAGGGCCCCAAATCTATGCCCACTTTGTTTGGACACCTGCGCAGCGCGATGCTTCTCGACTCGTGATGTGTGGACTGCATGGCCCTTAGAGTCTTCGTCTGGTATGCCAAGGTAGGATGCTCCGTGATGCGAGAGTCCGAGAACATGAATTGCAACACACGGGCTTTGACACTCAATTCGGGCCAGTAGAGTTGCCATACGAGGTGTCTCAATTCCGGTGGAAGCTGCATGAACTAGGGAAAAAGACGCGGCGCCGAGACCTCATTCTGATATCCCATTTTCGCTGGGAGACCCTTCGCTTGACTCAGAACCACTCTGGTCCATGAGATGAAAGAGTTCTAGAAGGTCGCTCCTTGATAAGAAGCCGAAGGCTCCTCGTGTCATTGATTCTATCGGATCCATCATAATTTCATGGCTTCGCTACGGTGTTGCAATAGAGCGACATGCCATTTCTTTGCGATTTTATTGCAAAAGCACAAACGGTAATGGGAGGTGCCCAGGTTGCAAACTTGTGGGCCCGTGTACAAGGCTTAGAAGTTAGAGCCTCTCAGGAGTCAGAGAGGGACCTATTCACACGTGACACAAAACAATTAAACACCTACAGATGTACTCTGTACCTAGTTCTACGACAAATGTTATTATTATTGAATACACTAGCTGAGCTGGCCTAGGCTGCCCAGTTCTAGAACTTCTACATACATGGTGAATCATAGGGAAAAAACCCTAGTACAGGGAGGAAAACCTCTATGCTATCGTCGCGCTGTGCATCGGGCCGATTCGGTCCGACCGCGGTTCCTATCATACACGACGTTTATCTGCTCGCCGGAGAAAATATGAGAAGGTCGGAGGACCGGAAAAGGTGGAAGCCCGGACAAAGGTCAAAGGGGTCTTCAGACAGACGAAGAATGTGATCTCAGCTGACTGAGAAAA
>SRPO01000518.1:0-13315 GCA_018360065.1 Claviceps pazoutovae
CTGGGGGGCTGCCTTTCGCAGTACAGTGACAAGGGCGTCCTGCACCCAGTGGCCTATCACTCGGCTCGACTCACGGCGGCACAGCGCAACTGCACGATCCACGACAAGGAGTTGTTGAGCATCATCTCTTGCTTGAAGGCTTGGTCGGCGGAA
Organism: Claviceps pazoutovae; assembly: GCA_018360065.1. Classification (NCBI taxonomy): domain Eukaryota; kingdom Fungi; phylum Ascomycota; class Sordariomycetes; order Hypocreales; family Clavicipitaceae; genus Claviceps; species Claviceps pazoutovae. The sequence goes on from SRPO01000518.1 coordinate 154, forward strand.
CTTCGGAGCGTTGCCCGCCCGTTTACGATACTCACAGACCACAAGAATCTGGAGTATTTCACGGCTCCGAGGGAGATGTCAGAACGGCAGGCGCGCTGGGCGGAGGTTCTCGCCTTATTCAATTACCACCTTCGGTACCGCCCCGGTTCTCAGGCGTGCCGTCCAGACGCCCTCTCGCGGAGGGAGCAGGACGTGGGCGAATTGGAAGCGGTGAAGCGGCGCCTCCTCAATCCAGTTTCGTTGGCTTGCATGTCACACCCGCTCGACGCGCAGGAGGACACCGATGGTAGCGAGGACCCCGACGAGGTCAATGTATAGGTCGAAGGGTCCGCCGCGGAACCACACAGTGAGGGCGAGTTGGGGGTGGGACATGAGGTTGCTGGCCAGCCGCAGGACGGGGATGGGAGCATCGAGGAGTTGCGAATCGGGGACGCGCGAGTTGCGAGTGGCCCGCCGCGGGGCCCCTCGTTGTTCGCGGAGGAGCATCTGCAGGAGCTCTGGGATTTGGGGGTAGCAGCCGATGAGACATGTGACGGTTAACCGTAACTGCTCTGTCCGTTGTTTGCATGCACCTATATATCCCGCACTAAGCTGAGTTCCTACCAGCTTAGTGTTCTGACCTTTTGGTCGGGTCGGTAGGGGTATCCGATTCCTTTTGGTCGGGTCGGTAGGGGTATCCGATTCCTCACAAGACATATGAGCAGAAAGGAACGGCGGTGGCGCGGGGCGAGCGGAAGTTCCCCGTGTCGGCTTTGACGAAGACGCAGATCGCAGAGTGTACCCTGGATGCCCACGGCGCCCTCCAGTTTCGGGGTCGTATATGGGCGCCTAAGTACGAGCCCCTCACGACGACGCTGATACAACGGGTCCACGACTCGGCCATGCTGGGACACCCAGGCAAGAACGCGACCTTCCAGGACTACGCAGGGATTATCACTGGGAGGGGATGTCGGCGGACGTGGCCCGATTCATCCGAAACTGTCACAGCGTCGCCAGTCGTAAGAGTAGGAAGGCTGCCAACGGTCTTCTTCAGCCCATACCAGCCGCAGACCGCTACTGGTCCCAGATTTCCGTCGACTTCATGACGGACCTACCCGCGCGTGACGAATCAGCACCGCGGTACATGATGGTGATTACCGACCGGCTGTCCAAATACATCCAGCTGGAGGCGATGACAAGTATGGCAGCCGAGGAGTGCGCGGAGCGGTTCAAGCAGTGTTGGTGGCGGTTCCACGGGTTCCCTAAGCAGATCATCTCTGATCGCGGTTCGGATTGGGTGGGACACTTCTGGTCGACCTTGTGTGAGCTTGTGGGCATGCGACAGCTTCTTTCGACCGCACACCACCCGCAGACCGACGGTGGCACGGAGAGGGCCAACCAGGAGGTACAAGCCGTCCTACGGGTAGTAGTGGGTTTTTCACAGTACGACTGGCCCGACCACCTTCCGGCGTGTCAATCGGCGCTTAACAACAGGACATCTACAGTCACGGGGATGAGCGCAAATAGGGCCTTGCACGGTTACGATATGGAGTTGGTGCAGCGGGTGGCACGTCGCCGAAGGGGAGGGCGGTCGCGTTTTTGGAACACCTTAACGAGGGCACCGCGTTGGCACAGGCCGCGATCGATTGGGTCCAGCAGACTCAGCAGGACTCAGCGAACCGTTCCCGACGACCGGCGGAACGTTTCGAGGCTGGGGACTTGGTTTGGCTGAACCTCAAAAACGTGAAGACCAACCGCCCGTGCCGGAAATTCGACTGGGTAATGGCGAAGTACAAAGTCACCGATATGCCATCACCGTCGAATGTACGCCTTGATGTGCCGCGAGGGATACACCCGGTTTTCCACGTCGATTTGATAGAACGGGCGGCCACAGAACCGTTGCCTTCACAGGTCGTCGAAGAATCTCGGCCAGGGCCGGTACTGACGTTGGAAGAGGAGGACCCGGATTTGGCGGAGTACGCAGTGGAGGAGATCGTGGCGGCGAGGAACGCGAGGGGCCGGGGTGGTAGGAGGGACGTTTTGGTGAAGTGGTTGGGTTGGATGCAGCCAACGTGGGAACCGTTGGAGAACTTCCTGGAGACGGAGGCACTTTCACGATTCGAAGCCCAATGGGGGGACGTACACACCAATAACGGTCCGACTCGACGGAGGGGAGCAACAAGAGACACGACGGGGTTGGTTACAGGAACCGGCAGGACCTTCGCTATCACTATCAACATTGTCGACGAGATATGATGGCGCAGAGGAGCCGCGAGGAAGGGGCTATGTCATGGATTCGAGCTTTGGCTCGTCTCCTTCTTTCATAGGACACTCACCCGGGGGTGGGGGCATCGAAGGGGGGGGTTAGGGCTGGAGCCACACACACAACTCTGCATGTACTTAGCTAGCTCGGAGACAGAGGAGGGCATCCTTCTCCTTCTTCTTCTCTCTTCATGACAAACAATACCATATCCGACGCTAGACTACAGCTCATTCTCTAGGCCAGTCCCTCACAGTAGGTATGTATTCTGATTCACAAAGAAATTTGTACAGGGGTCTCCTATCGATTGCACTTCTAGCGCAGGCTGCGCAGCGTCACTCGCCGCCCGGAGCTTCCTCTTACATCTCAGAATTATTGTCCCTCCAGAGCATGCTGCTTGCTACTAACGCACTGTCATATCACTTCTTACATAGACGATAAATCGTCGAAACAGAACGAGACACTGCTATCCAATCTATCTTGCCACTTGCAATGGATCTTGTCAATAGGTAGGTCTTGAACCCTGAAAACAAAGTTTCGCTCATGACTCAGCCTGCGGCGATTGAAACGAAGATTTGACGATGACGGTCTGACAAATCTCGCGCCTTGAAACCAGTCTTGAAGGTCGTCTATTATTTGCTGTACCCAAGAGTAAGCGGAGCCAGGTCTCAATTTGACTTCCAAAGTGTTCTCTCACCATACAGCTTGCTCTTTCACTGACTGCCTAAATACAGAGGGTCGCCTAAATCAAGCCGCACTCAATCTGCTGGAAGGAGCTGATATTCAATTCCACCGGGAAAACCGTCTCGACATCGCTCTTGTCAAAAACCTGCCCATTGCGCTCATATTCCTCCCGGCGGCAGACATTCCAACATTCGTAGGCCAGGGACGCGTGGATTTGGGCATCACTGGGTGGGACCAAGTTAAGGAGCATGATGCTTCAGTTCAAGGCTTCGAGGCCGATGGCGATGGTGCGAAACCCGGTTGCGATATGGTCATGGATCTGGAATTCGGCACCTGCAAGCTTCAGGTACAAGTTCCCGAAAAGGGTAGCTACACCAACTGCAGCGACCTGATTGGGAAGACAATAGGCACAAGCTTCGTCCACCTGGCAGCTGAATATTTTGCCCGGCTAGAATCAACTAGTGAAGCCGAAAACAGCACCAAAGCTGAAAAAGCTCCGTTGCGCACGAAGATTGTGGAACTAAGTGGTAGCGTTGAGGCGGCTTGCGCTCTGGGAGTTGCCGATGGTATTGTTGACCTTGTTGGTGAGTTGCACTCGGGTTCTAAGATGTGGCGGAGAGCCATGTTCCTTGGTGCATATTACATACATGGCTAACAGTATCAACGCAGAATCTGGAGAGACTATGCGTGCTGCCGGACTAAAGGCCATTGATACGGTCATCGAATCTACGGCTGTCCTCATCAAGTCTAAATCCACATCTAAAGCGGAACTGGTTGAACTGATAGCCTCGAGGATCCGCGGAGTCATCACCGCTCAACGACACGTTATGTGCCAGTACAACATCGAAAGATCACGACTACCCGAAGCTTGCAGGATAACGCCCGGTAAACGTGCACCGACTGTTACAACTTTGGATGAGGACGGATGGGTGGCCGTTAGTTCAATGGTGGAGAAAAAGAAAATAGCTATCGTGATGGATGAGTTGAGCAGAGTTGGTGCTTCAGATATCATTGTGCTTGCCATTCACAACACTCGATGAAGCGGGTTTCCTAGAAGTTTCTGGAATCTTCTTTATGCTACTCACTTTGTCACTTTGAAGTCACCTTAGCATCAGCTTGAAAATTTGCATCATACGCCGGGCCAAAAGTAACCAAGTGAACTTGTGCATTAGGTCCTTAGTCGTTGTTGCTTTCAGATCTGCACTACATAACTATGAGTAACTACGTATGCCATCAGATAGGAGTATCCCCAATCAGATAATGTTAGTTATGGCCAATGAATAATCATCGTATTTTCCGTCAACTCGTGTTGAAATCGCAGGCGTACATAATGTGCTCGATAATTCCAGAAGGTCGTGACTGATTGGTGGATATGCATATGTACCCCCAAATGGCACACCTGATTTCTGATGCTTACTTTCCAGATAGCTTAGAATAGGTAAGTGATTGCGATGCGACTCCTAGAAAATTAGGCACTGTCGATGTTGCAAGGCTCATTGATGTCCGGCTTCCTGTCTTATAGATAAGGCCGGAGACACAGATTGAGATATATGTATGTAGGAGGTACCTAGGTTGCACCTAGCTGAGGTATCATACGGGTAACAGTCTTTCTTCCTGGTTGGGGGAATGTAACTTAGCCCTTCTACTACACACTGTGCGCGATCACGTGCCCTTGCTACCTTCCCATGAGCCTTGGTTCGTGAAATGATATGTACGTAATCGCCGACGAATGTGTGATGGTCAGAAACCACGATGCTTCTTGATTTATCATTTCCGCTATAACTTTCACCAGTGATAGCAAAATCACAATATTTCCATTTTGTGGATTTGTATAGTACCCTTTGATCATTCCAGATTCATTGATCATGTACGTGAATCTTTCTTCAAACAGCGTGTTCCGTCCTACTCGGTAGCTGATCCTTGCCTGATGGGTCATTCAAAGTCGCTGATGTGCAACGATATTGCCAATAACATCAACTGCAGCGAAACACCATCAATATGCCTCAACTTGCAGACGAAGCTTTCAGTGATGGCATGCCTACTTTGCTCAGTCGCATACGTAATATGTGGGAGTTTGCCAATTTGTGTCAGTGGATTTACATTTTCGGCAAAGCTGTCCAAATTGATGAATCGATCGACATTGAGGTAATGGCGCCACAAATGAGGAGCTGCCAACCTGACGCCGCACTCTCACTAACCATATCTTGTACGTCTTTCAGGCACTCGAAATGGAATGCTTAAAATCACACTCAAAAGTGCTTTCCGACATAGCTTTTGCTCTCATCAAACTTGCATCTTTGCGTCAGGGCTTGACGTGAGAACTCCCAGCGCTGAATACTGGCAGCCATCTCTTCTTGTCATCTCTGCTAACTTCAGATTTAAGCTTCGATGCGCTTGACGACCAGCTCCGAAAACAATATCTTGCGAAAGCTCCGGATGATAATCCCCTGGGCGACGAAAACAATCCATTGACATTCGCCTCCCTGGATATTTTTCGAAAGGTATGATTACGATGGATGACTTTGTTTGCCCATGACAACTCACAAGATTTCCAACTGCTGATGCACGGCGGACAGATTCGAGTCCTCCAAACACTGACGCAATGGATCATGAGCCATCCTGAACGGATACGAAACAGAATGAGTGAGCAGAAGGAGACTGAACAGATGGATTGGGTAATCGAAGCTGCCGACCCTTGACGACCAGACGCGGAGCCAGGTTCTAACGTGTTGATAGCGAATCGAGCCGTACGGCTGGGATAGCCAGGATCGAGTTTACTACGTGCTGGATGACAACAGAATTTATCGCTTCACGGAGTGCCCAATCAATATCACGAAATCCAATAAAGAAACAAGGGAACTTCGTCGAACAGGAACCCGGGCGAGCCCCCGGTACTGCGCTGCCTCGTCTGGTGAGGCCAGTGGTGAAGGTCTCTTGAGCGAGAGACCCGCCGCTCCCAAAGTTGGAAATACCCTCGGTGGCAAATGGGAGTGTATAGCAATTACTTTGCAAGAAGTACAAGTCTGCATCGACACCCTGTCAAGGTCTCACGACGAGAATGAGAGAATTTTGAGGAATAGAATCAAGAAGTACCTGCTTCCTATCCTTGAGAAGCAAGAGGAGTTGACGAGGCGGAAGCGAATCCAGCGTGAACGGGAGCTACTCAACTTATCAAAGCTAGCCAGCGCGAAGAGGTCGAGCCGAATAGCGGGCAGGACAGAAAAGCAAAGACAAGAGGAAGAGGAAAGGGAACAACGCCGTCGGACGCATGAGGCTGAACAAGCCGAGAGAAGTGAGAAACAAGCCCAGATGAAAGCCGAGCAGGAGCGCGAGTCTCGGGCCTTTTCTCGTCACCAGCGTCTTCACGAAAGGGATGTCCGACGAAGACAATACATGGAAGAGTTAGCGCATTTGTCTCAAGGTAGCAAGGGCGCTGTCGAAGCAATTCGTATTTCTGACCGACAGATCCAAGCGGAAATCGAAAGAAAAAGACAAGCGCTGCAAGATATTAGCCAAGAGGAGGACGACTGGGTCTTTGATTGTACATGTGGCCTCTATGGCCGGGTAGATGATGGCACTCACAGCGTTTCTTGTGGCAGGTGCAGTATTTGGCAACATAGCAAGTGTGTGGGGGTTAGTGAGCAAGAAGCCGAGCAGCCCAGTTTTCAATTCACTTGCAAATCTTGCCGAGGTCGTCTAGATGAACAAAGCCGAGCACCTAATTCTGTCATCAAGCTGAAGGTGAGATCTTTTGATGCTAAGAGGGGCGTTTTGCAAAGCAACGGACAAAGTATGTCTTCTTTAGACTCAGGCGAGGGAGAGATCGTGTCGACACAAGACTCTACTACAAAAGATGGCGTTTGTTTGCACTAGAACAATGGACTATGGCATTCCGACGACAGCGAGTATCCCGTCAATGTAGCACACATGATCGCGGGTCCACTTCCGCCCGAATTTGTGTCTCGATCCGGTCACGAGATTCAAACCCGCAATTACATAGTAGTATTTAGTAATTCAGCGGCCGTGGAAATCTAAAGCACGGACCTGCGAGTGAAGTTGATGTGCCGAGCTTCAGTTGTGCCTTGTTCATCTGCTCAGGACCATGCTGAGGCGGGCCGTCCATAGCCGTCACCCGTGTCAACGAATACCTATAGCCGAGCACAATGGCGGACTTATGTTTTCAGCACTCCGGAACGAGGACAAGCCATGTATGTATACCGCATGCTGTATGCATGGAAGCAAAACACACAATCGCAGTAAAGGTACTGAAAGAAATTATACATCGGGTCGACGACCGCGTTCTCAACAAGGCTAGGTTTCCTTCTTCGAAATTCTGAAAGCAAAGGGCACTTGGTGTCATGACATTCGAGTTCATGCCACAATTCCGTAGGTTACACACTACATAGTCTGGCAGTGAATCCAAGAAGCACAGATAAGACGGAATTTCACTCGTTCTCGTCGGAATTGTCACGTAACTCCAAGAGAGCTTGACTACTGGCACAGTGGTAATACCTGACGTTAGCTATCAGGACTTCACTTCGCATACCTAAGGTACCTCTAGGTACCAGGTACCTAAATGTAGTTTCAGAAAAAATGGGGCCATCGTTGAAGATGGTGTTACAGGACTCAGCTGGGTATCCCCAAAATGTCACAGCCGTCGCGGTCAAACGCTCGTGGGCGTTTACACCAAGTCAACATCTTTCCTATCACGACTCTCGGGATTCTTTGTGCGCTGTGAATGTCACTGGCATGCGTCGATTGAGATCCGCCGAGTGCACGCAGCAAGCGAAAGAAGGTCTATTTTGAAGTTGGATTGTCGACAGTGCATCGCTTAATACTGGAGCCATGCAGATGCAATCATTCGTCGTCAAAGAATGTCAAACGAAGAGATGGAAAAATAGACTATGGGTTTCAGATGCATTGCTCAGCATGCGATCACAGGACTAATATATAATTGGATTTTTACTGACGTTTGATGTCCTGTCAACCCGCTTTGGGAAAGATGTACATGACGCTCGGACATTTCTGGGGTCCAACGGCTGGCCCGAAACCAGGGGTGGTTGGTGAGGATCAGCTGTTGGCTGTCGGATTGACACACAGGTCCGTTGGTGATCTACTCATGTTCCACAGCCAACCGTGAATGGCGATTTGGACGCCGCATGCGGCACCGTTGTCTGTAGGTGCCGTCTGCTCGGCATGGGAATCAAGTTACGTCGTGAAGGCAGTCGTCAAATTATATACATAAGTAGCGTACGAGAGAAGGCGATTCAAACCCCAATACCTGTAGCTCCCGAGTATCTCGCTGCTTAGATTTGAACTGAACTTCAACTCCTAAAATCCAAACACTGTGCATCCATTAAGACTTCGATTATTACCAGTCAACTCAGTCAAAATAGACTCAGTGACGTACCTGGTGACGGAGTCAACGGGCTTCACTCGAGCTTGAATTTCTTACTTCATGTAAGTCGAGTGACTAGCACAGAAGAGACTTGCGCTGCATAACACACAATACATGGATCTCTCTCCTCGAAATGGGAATGCTTGGGCACGGAAAAAATGCTGAGCTCCTCTTATAGCCATCGGACGACAAGTCCTGACCGACTCTGAGTCTCTGATACTTCTGAACCATGAAGGGTATATCAAGCAGCGCGGCAGCAGAAGCTGACGAGTCTCAAAGTCAAGCCTTTAGTCAGAAGGTCCATTCAGTAAGTATCCCGAGGGTAATTTCTCAGTCTCTTTCCACTAACAGGAGTGTTTTAGTCACTGAACTTCACATTTGGGGATACTATCTCCATAAAGAAGGACGCGCTCTCAAATACTGTCGGTCTTGTCAGAATTACGCTTCTTTTGCTATCATCTGACTGTATTATAGGATCAAATCAACTATCGAAGCCCGAGAATATCGCCGGACATGCATGTCACTGACATCAACATGGACTTTTCTCCTTGCGATGCCATGAACAACTGTCCCGAAGTTCCGTGCCTGTCCAAGTCTCGCAGCTTGACGCCTGTTCAAGATTCCAAATACGAAAGTTTCCACTATTTGGATAGAGCATTATCCGAATCAGCGAAACAGTATCCAAACGACTTCATCGATCCAGTTGCTTATGCCTGTCGGTCTATAGAGGAACGAAGACAGAAGTCGATAGAGGAGGGGAAAGTATCGAGACCGCTGAATTCCTACATGTTGTATAGGAAAGCATATCAACAAGTGGCTCGGAGAGTAATCAGGAAAGACCAACAGCAGTCTGCCTCGCAAACGGTTGGAACTTCTTGGACAAAGCTAGAGTGCGACGAAATCAAGTCGAAGTTCAGAGCATTGGCAAAGATTGATCATGAAAAACATCTCCAAGCGTTTCCAACTTACAGGTACACGCCAACTCAAGGAAAAGGCGCCAAAAGCGCTTCCGAAATTAGAAGATCTATGATAGCAGAGCGCAAGTCTCTTCGACGATCCGGGCAAAGGAGTGTCGATTTGCCAATCAGAACGAAGCAATCATTCAACCCCCCTGTCGAAGTTGCGGTCTCGGGCGATCAATGTTACAATAATAGTTTCGATTGGTGGTTTCGAGAACGGCAAGACGAGGCAACCCTCCTTCCACAGATTGGCAATATGTATGATGGGTATGAATCGTATACATTACCTAACTCTACATGTTTTGGCGTCTCGTTTCAAGACGAAGCAGTCGAGCACGCAACAGGACACCTATCGAGACACATGATTTCGAACACGGGCGCCTCTGTGGATTATTTCGACCTTGATCCTTTCATTGATCCTTCTCTTTGGTCGCGCTTTGACGGCAATAGCAGCCAGTTTGCCGCGCCAATGCAGTGGCAAGGGCGCGACACAATGGCTGGGCACCATTTTATGCCCGAGACTGCTCTTGATCATCTAGTTGAACTGAACGATGTAAAGCAGGAGCGATTATAACAACCTGTCCAGTTATTATTCAGTGTCTTATACTATGGAGGATCTGGGAGTGGCCTGAGTAAATGCGGCGAGCCTGCTTTCAGCTTATCTGTTTTAGAACCTAATTTTTACACCAGTCAAATTTCCATTTGCTTCGCCCAAGTCTCTATGCCTTTGGCGGTCCAGAGACTCACTTCAGGTCACGGAGAGGGAATTGTTAGGTAGCCAACTGAACACTTGATGAGGAGTATTTAGGTACCTTCGCGTGTGACCCCCGTTGTGTACAAGGCCTGTAGAAGGCCGCTACACGCTTGTACGCAGCCCACAAGCCTAGGCTCCGACTTTTACAACTAGCCGTACAAGCTTGTAGTGTCGCAGGGTATATAGGGGTAAACAAAGCACATCAGAGTGGCCAGACGACTGCGCCCATTCTTTTGTGCAACATGTAGAAAAGCGTGTTTCCCTGAGCTTGTGGATTGTGCAAGCTTGTACATACTTCGTTCGACAAGGTTGGGGGCTCTACAGGCTTGGGCACACACAGGCTTTTCTTGCACGGTACAAGGTAAGCGTCTCTACAAGCTTAGGCGCATACACAGTGCACCCAAACTTTTCAAAGTGGTCAAATGGTGTGAGACATCGCTTGTGAATTGTATCTATATTATTGAGCAGTTTGGGGGGCATAATGGTGGTGTATATTTGACTAAAGAGCTAGGTCACTCGAGGAGTGAGAAGGTGGAAGATTTGTGCGTCTGTATTGAGAAATAAGCCATGCCGGGTGCTGGGAGCCGCATCACGTGACGGCCGTACCAGCCGAACGTGCACATATTTTCACTTTCCCACTTCTTGGGTAACCTAGCTCTTTAGTCAAAATAAACATTCCATTTTGCCCCCATTTTGCTCAACAGTCTGGCTGGTAAGGCCGTCACGTAATGCGGCTCCCATCACCGAGCATGGCTTACTTCTCAACATATGTACCTAATTGCAGGAATATCTACGAGCCTTCGATGCAGCTATCGACTGTTTCGTTACCTTATGGAGGCTGTTTCCTCAGTACTGTCTCTAAATTAGGCCTTGCCCAATTGATCATGAAGCCTACTTCTGATCGCCACTTTCAACTTTGCTGATGGGCTGAACTGATAATGCCTTGGCCGTCCTCTACCAATTCTGTGGCACCCGAGTCCATTCACACCCGACGTCTGCCGTGAGGTATTGTAGCTGATGAAAATGCTATAGCCGCGATGCTACTTAGCTGAATCACAATCCTTTGGTCATACAGCACTTGTATGACTAACCACCAAGCGATGCGAGGCCAAGCGAGGCACGACGCCGGTTCTGACTATACATTGCGAACTTACCAGGACGCCGGAGGTGGCTCGTAAGCAATTGTGAAGCCGTATAATCTCTCACCGTGAAAAGCCTTAAGGCGCGACACATCGGGAGGTAGCTTATCAGCAGGGCCCTTCCATTCTTGCCAGCCGCTCTGGCGTAAATCGTCTCCCACCAGATGAAGAGTTGGTTCGCGAGTGTTATGAGCGACCGATCAAGGAGAACAGGTTGAGGTGTTTGAGGACAATACTATCATGTCATGATCAGCCATCAAATAACAGTCGCGATGCGTGAGAATGGGTAGACTCGGCCATCGGCCAAGTGAGGAGGCATATCTTACGCAGCAAGTCCTAAGTCGGCCAACCCGAAAAATACTCTGGCAAGCCCCGATGAGTTTGGCTCGTAGCATTGACTTGGTACCGCGGCCATCATTTCAGTAGGGGACCCTGACTTGTCTAAGTATCAGCCCAAATCCCATGACGCTTGGTGGTAATTTTATCCGTTGTGGAGGGTTACACGTACAGGCGGTATTCCAAGACAATTCAGTGTCGGCCATATCTTGGACTCAGAAGTTACCCAGCGATCTCTCCGTGTCGAGCATAAGACACGAAAACAAACACGAGGTCCATTTTACGGTGCCTACTCCCGTTAATCGGTTCTTACCGGCTCCTAAGGCTGTAAGCCGAACACGGTGGCAGGCTTTCACCTTCCGGCAGTAGAATAGGTGACCGGGGCACCACGTGACGCCAACGTCGCCATGTTCCCGGGCCAATAGTTTCGCTGTAACAATGACAAAAAGTGTCACAGCACAAGAGGTCCACGGGAGGGGATAGAAGCGCGACGCGATCAGGCCGTGGTTAGGGTTTTCCTTCTTTCTCCTCTATCTTTTCTCAGTTAATACATTCGAATCGGTAGTGTTTCGGCCTACCCAAATTCTTGTGCTGTCACATTGACCAGTCCGTGACAAAAAGTAATCCATATAGGGTAGCGCTGCGTGTCCTTGACCGTCGGAAGAAATTGACAATCATGAAGACCCTTGCATTTACACGGTATACCATCTCTCGATGCACCCTCCTTCTTCTTCCGTCCACGACACCAGCTTAGCATGTCTAAGACTGAGGAGATTCTGCTCAAATCGTGTGTATTGGCATTAGAAACCATGATATGAGTTGGACAAGTCAGTTCTGTCATTATGCGCGAGATGGAGGCGGGAAGGTCAGATGAGGGGATCGTTGCCGATGCAAGATGTTCACCAACCTAAACCTGTATTATATCTCAACGCTGGATGACTCAACGAAACCTGGATAAAAAGCCAAAAAAATTGACCCCTGAAGAAACCTCTGATTTTAGGGACTTTATAAGTACCCGTTTTATCCAGATACGACCGCAGAGTCACATGAAAATTGCTTACCAATTGTCTGAATGGTAAAATCTGAAAGAACACGGTGAACTCAATTACCCACGCCCTTTCGGACCACAAACTGAGATTTATCCACGATAAGTTAGCATTGAGAGCAACATCTAGTCAGAGACTATCTTTCCTTCAAAGGTTTAAGAAATTCGTTGAGCAATTGATAGAGCCATGGCCATTTGAAAATAGGGTACAATGTACATACCCAACTCGGGAATGTTCCACCTCACCAGCGATGCCTTCGGATCATTTTCTCTCATGAATCACCAGTTCAAGTGCAAACGAAGCTTAAAATGCGTAGTATATTTTTGAGTCTCTTTAAAATCTTGTGAGACACTTTGTCAATAGATACTTGTTGAAAATACGAAGTATTTTCAGTCTATCTCCTTCACTCTGATTAGCCAAATCGACTAGCAGTGAATCCTCACTGACAACGAGGCGTGTACACCGAATCCTCGCTGTGCACGCGGACCTACCCTGCATCAACGCAGATTACCCTGCACCGGTTGCAGAATACCCTGCACCAGCAGTGACTTACCCTGTACTACTGGTGGAACTAGGTTACCCGGGAGGAATAGACGAATTGTGGTTT
>SRPO01000519.1:0-13309 GCA_018360065.1 Claviceps pazoutovae
TTGGGTGGACCGGGCGATGTCGGTGACCACCGGAGCCCAGCCACATTTTTGGTGCCATTTACGCCAGAGCTGGTGCCCGATAAACGCACCCATTTGGAATTGGCCCAACGAGAGGCAGTTCTGCGTCACTAGCGCCATTTTCCCACTGTAACGGAATACATACTTCGTACAATGGAGGAAATAAAGGGAAAGACGGAAAGCGGAGAACGCAGGCCAGATTCTGGCGAGAGCTATGCCACCTACGCAACAAATAGACGGTCCGTGACGTAGACCAAAAAGACGACAGTCCTCACAGGACAAAAGCAGGGCTCGACCAGAAAGAACGAAGCAAGACTTCATTGAAAAGATGATCGTGGGAATGATCGATTTTATCCACCAAACATCCAACAAGGGTCAAGTTCTTGCTGCGCCTTTGACTCTAGTCGGGGGTTCTCACGTTCGAATGGTCGCTATCTTTGCCGGGTCGGGGCGAATTTCGCGGCCCGCTTCCACGATGAAGAATAATACTTCACCTGCACGCTGGGCGGAAACACTTGCGGCTTAGCGCGAGACTTCCGGGACTCAGCAGTCTCGGCAGGCCAGGTTGGGCTTAGCGCGGGAGTCTACTATGCCACGAGTCGTCTAGGTTGCCATCCCAGATGAAGCCACCCACGGCTCAGAAATTCCAACTAATCAACCTCATCTGCATCCGCCGGCAGATGGTGAGCCTGGCGCAATATGACATCAATCGCACAGGAGGGGCTAGATCACAATTAACGTGTTTCAAAACGTCTTCAAAACGGTAACTCGGTTCAGTGGCGCGAAACGCACCAGCCACTTATGTAAACACCGTCCCCTCTTCATCCTCTTCTCCTCCCTCACGATGTTCCCAAAATTCACTTGTCGACGAAAAAAATAATATCAACCGACTTCATCAGTGAAAGCCACTGAAGGTCCACTGCAAAAGCCCTCAATATTTGACAAAACAATGTATGTACATATTAGGCGCCGCGATCCAAGTCTACTTGGTGTTGTGGGAGAGCACGTGACTGCGCACGTATGTACATATGTATAATGTCACTATGCACACACATAGGTTGGCAGGACAGCTTGTGGAGGACTTTTTCTTCTCCTCCCTGTCGCATTTTTGATCAAAACGCTCTTGATCAATATCACTATCGACACTCGTCTGCAGTCGTACCGATGCCAATCCACAACAGTCACAACAGCTTAAAAATGCACAGACTCTACGGACACACGGAGTACAGAGAATTCGTTGATTGAGGTTATTGAGGAATATGCCATGCTAGTGCTGGCAGCCGCATCACGTGACGGCCGCGCCTGCACCCTATGCACATAATATTCCCACTTTCCCACAGTTTAGGAGACTTAGCTCTTCAGTCAAAACGAAAGTTCCATTTTGCCCCCAAATTGTTCAACAGAGGTGGCATATGTGTAAACTCTCGGCGCAAGCCGTCTAACATACAAGCCAATACTGTAGCGGCAATCAATACGGTAGAAACAGCCGTGCTTCCTTATCCACGGCAACGCGCTGTCATGTCGGCCAGTGCTCAGCATTCGACAGACACTGTCATCTTCGCTGTGCAGTGTACGTCTTGATGAGTTGATTATTTGGGGCATTGGCCTGCAGCGTGTGCGACCTTCATGGCCGGCACATTGGTAATAGGCTTGCCATCGGAACCAAAGGCGTAGTAGCCACTCGAGACACCGGCGTCGATGCACGATTGCTGCCAAGTGTCGCCATCGATGTTGGCTTGGGTTGAGACGCACTAAAGAACGGAATTTAGCCTCCATGCTGTGTACTCTGATTCCATCATGTGTGTTAAGGATCGGAATTTCACGCATGGCACTTACTCCTCCAACGTTCGCATCGAAATTCGCCTTTAAAAAGCAGAAAAAGTGGAAGCATCTAGTCAGTCTCATCGTCTATTTGCCGCTCACTCCATGCTTTGGATGGATTGTCTTGGGAGTCACTCATACAGTATTGGCATAACTATTGTAACAGACCCAGTGGGTGAGGGCAGGGTCGGATGTCCACTTTCCGTCATCCGACGCTGTCTTGCAATCGCACTGGCTAAAGCTGTCGGCTGCCACAAGGGGCAGAAGTAGGGCGAGAAGGCTGAGGGCGTGCATGGTGATCAAGTATTGCAAGAAAAGTTGGTTTATCGGTTTGAGAAAGTTGAAGGGCGTCAGTGCTGATTTAACTCGAGAGAAAACTTGAAAAGATGCGTGGATGGGTTTTGGACAAATGCAGGTGAGCACAGAGAGACTTTATAATCCTGACTTGAGAAATCTCTTGGCCCATTTTGGACATTGGATGGTTTAGGCACAACTGTTTACATATGTAATCTGAATTAGATCCAAGGGCCGAATCCGAGCAACCCGACATATTTATGTGTACTTCTTTGGCCACGGACTGATCGGATGTCACGTTAATAGGCTATAGCGTCTAAAGATGGAACGGAGCGTCAAGTGAAGGTAGGAACAAGAGCCCGCGAGACGGTATTGAGCTACAGTACAAGGTAGGGTTTGGAGGGTGACAGTTTCGATCTCTGCGCACGTCTCGGTGGTGACTTTCCATTCTCATACCGATGGCCATATGACGAAGTGCCAGGCCGCATAATCATTGGGGTACCATGAAAAAATTGCGGCAAATGTTTGGAATGGGCTCGATATGGAACTTGTGCATGGTCTTGTCGGCAGCCTGGCTGTCTTCAGGCGGTGATATTTGCATTTTGATTGGCCCGATTCGCGTGTAAGTCAAGTATAGGTATAATTCGTACGTGTGGTGATCCGAATTGGGTCCTGTTGGAACCGCCAATGACATCAATGCCCGCAACCGCGCGAGTCAGTTCCACGGATATCCATGGCTTTATATCATCGACACATTGGCTCGTGATCCAACACCAGTGAACACGAGCTATAGGTATATAGGGCTGGATCACAACCTCGTCCTCACTCGAGATGGAAGCCGAAGAACCAAGATTGAATACAGACTCGTTATTGCCTTTCGTTACTGGCTTTAATTGCTTTCCCCTTACGAGCCGACAGATCCAATATGAGGTTTCGTTTATTTTTCCGGAGGGGCATGTCGCATCATGCATGATTTGTCGAAGACCCGAGGCGCTCTCGCCGAGCCTCCGGCCTGTATCTCTTTATCAACTTTACATATTGCAGGTACTTGAGTCAATTGACCAACTGCGCAGTAAAAATAGGCACGTATAACTGATTATTGATCTACGACGCGATTGGCTGCACCACCTATCCATCACCCGAAGTGACGGATAGCCTATAGGTATACTAAGCCTATATGTAGGTACTTGTTTGCACCGGTCATCACTTTCTGGGGACTGGATATTCCTCTGTACGGATTACATACTACATGTCTTTACCTCTCTCTGTACTGCGTCTGTTGCTCGCGCTTCTGGGCTAGTCGTCGTCTCTACTGGTCTTGTTGCTCTCTCATCTGCGATTGTCGCTCTCGTTGCCGGGACTGTCGCAAATCCTCCTCGAGGAATTGACGCATGGATGTTTCGTTTCGCAGTTCAGTCGACTCATGATCAATGAACTGCCATCGGGATGAACGAGAGACACTGACTCGTCGAGCCTCTACTAAGAGAGATCTCAGGTTGGTGATGCCGATTGCACAGAAGCACAGAAAAGAATTTCGTAGACGCTAGGATACTTGAAGTTGGTAGTGAATTACTAGAGAAGAAGTCAAGTCGCGTGGAGCACACACATACATGATACCAGGTACCTATGTACCTATGAAGGTATGTAGACAGGACCTTCCACGTGAGAAGGCTCTTATGTATATGTAACATACATCCTCACCTGGGCCTGTGATGGGATCATGTACCTAGGACATTCATTTCCTCGCGACAGTCGCAGTACATCATAATGTACTCTCAAACGATCGCTTCAGTCCTGCCTCCTAGCATTCACTTATCCGAGCCACACAATGCTCACAATCCAGCAAACAACAGCACCCCCATCTGCTTGACAACACAATGTTCAATCAACACTTCCCTCAAGTATACTGTATCACACCTACCTTCACAGACGTCGCTTTGCAGAATGGCAGTGGCGACGACTCTCACTGAGTTATTTGTTATCCTGGAGCCCTCCTCCGGTTCAGCCCATTCATTTCTCACGTTCAACTTGTTCCTTTTGAGGAGCCCCCCGCGTGACCGTGCAATGCGACCGGTGAAGTAACCATTAATCTTCTCACCCAGTATTTCAAAGGGCTCTTTCTCCGGAATCCGGTCTATGTGCCAAGGAAGACGGATGACGGGATCGCTCTTTTATGAGTTTCTGCCGCTCGTATACCTCTGCCTCGTAACCGAGTAGCTCATTGAGTTCTGTGCAGACATACTCTTGATACAAGCTGTCTGGAGTAATATACATAAGCCAAAACTGAGGCGGCAACTTGCAAGAAACAATACGGTAGAAACAGAAGTGCTTCCCTATCCGCGGCACCACGCTGCGGCGCTGTCATGTCGGCCAGTGCTCCCTTTGCTGTGCAGTCACCACTGACCAGTGTGCATCTCCATCAAGTTATTTCATGTTTAGTCGCAGTTACCTACGGCAGTATCCACCTTCATGGCCGGCACGTTGGTGACAGGGACACCCTTGGGATCAAAGGCATAGTAGCCTTGCTGCACACCAATCACGATGCAATTTGTCTGCCACTCGTCGCCAGGGATGGGTTGTTGGGTTGCGATGCACTAAAGAATGGGACTTAGCCTCCATGTTGTGTACCCTGACTCCGTCTTGACGGTCTTGTGGGTTATTTAGGAACGGAATTTCACGCAAGGCACTTACACGTCCTTTATTCTCGCTCCATAACGCCTTTAAAGTGGAAGCATCTAGTCAGTCTCATCGTCTTTTGTCGCTCACTCCGTGCTTTGGATACATTTCTTGGGAGTCAATCATACAGTATTGGTATAAGTATGGTAACACAGCCAGCGGGAGAGGTCATGATTGTAAGTCAAAGTCTGTCCGCTACCCGGTCCCGACGCTGTCTGGCAATCGCACTCGGAATAGCCGGTGTCGGCCGCCACAAGGGGCAGGAGTAGGGCGAGAAGACTGAGGGCGTGCATGGTGATCAAGTATTGAGAGAAACGTTGGCCGATGGTTTGAGAAAGCTGTAGATCGTTTGTGCTGATTCAACTCGCGAGAAAACTTCAAAAGAGGCGCGGATAGAAGACAGGTTTCGGACAGAGGTAGGTGAGCATAGAGAGACTTTATAATCTTCTTGGTCAATTCGGACAGTGCAGAGGATTTAGGCAAAAGTGTTTGGGTAAATGTGCGTCATCCGAACTAGCTGGGTAGATCCAAGGACCGAATCCGAACGACCCGACATGTTACATGCATTGCTTTAGCCACGGATCGGAATCATAAAGAGACGGACTGATCGGATGTCAGGGCTTATAAGGTCTAAAGAGGAAATGGGGTGTCAAGTGACGGTATGAACAAGAGCCCGCGAGACAGTAGGTATTGAGCTACGAGGTAGGAGTTGGAGGATGACGGTTTCGATCTCTACCCCCAGGCTCCCACGATCCATGATTCCACGTGAGTGGTGATCCGAATTGGGTCCAATATGACGTTTTGTTTACGGAGTATTTTTTCTGGGGGGGGGGCATCATACCAGGTCTGCCGACGACCCGAGGCGCTCTCGCCGAACCTCCGGGCTGTAGCTCTTTGGCACTTGATGGTACTGGCCCTAGGTAGTACTAGAGGGGTTTATTTTAGTCAACCCCCCCCCCCCCCCCCCCCCAGACTCGGAATGCCTGACTACATACCTAAATAAACCCCCCTAGTACTCCGTACTTGAGTGAGAGTCAATTCACCACCCCGATTAACCCAACTGCGCAGAACTCACTATCGGTCACCACTTTCTGGAGACTGAATATTCCTCTTTACTCTGTACATATTGAACCAAGCACAGGGTGGTTGGGACACGTTGGGTTAATTGACCGTAAGGTTCTACTACTACTCCGACTGCCTCGAGAAAATCTCCTCGAGGCAGAGTCGTGCGCTAGTCTACATCCAGTCTAGCACCCTCCAGGTCACATGATCTAGCTTGATATTCTCAACAGTACATAAGGAACATTATGTGCCAGGTAGGTAGTACGTACCTCACTTTCTTTCTCGTCTGTTCTATTTCAGTCCCTCGGGATCCCTCGTCCTATGAGGACTGCCATTGATCTGCTCTTCTGTGAGAGCACTGCGTGTTAAACAGCATTCACTCATCCGAGCCAGACAATGTTTCCCTATCCAGCAAACAACAAGGGTGCGTTTCTGATGTAGGTGTAGCCATATGCAAGAAGAGTTTTTTTGAACATTGCGCCCATCCCACCAAGGATCTAACGGTCGGTGATCATCTTGTCGATTGACTGTCTGAACTGTTCCCATATGGCACAGGATGCGTAGCAATTCTGCATCGTCGACGGGATGTCAGGGATGAAGCTATGTAGTGGCGGCGTGCCTCATTCGCTTTACCCTGACATTGAAGCTCCACGTTGGGGCTGGGGTGGATCCCATGAGACATATCGGTGACTGATCCTGGTCTTCTTGATGACGTGTTCCTTTTGCTTCCTCTGCACTTGCATGCTACTTTCTTCTGTCGAGAACCGCTGCTTGATGCGCCGTTATGATGGTCGGGAGGAGACAAATTGACAATCCAGAAGGCAAGACTTAAATGCGCGCTCCTTCGTAGGTCGATGGGCTGCTGCGGGCATTTACAGTATATAATACGCCAACACTGATGCAGAACGGGTTTGTGTTTAAATGCTTGATTGGGCGGTGTGAGCCGCATGTGAGCCTGCCAGGGGCCGGCGAAGGTCTCTGTTGGCGAGAGTCGATGTGGTGACTCGTCGTACGACAAGCTTCCGACTAGTGGCGCCCGGAGGTGCCTCTGGCCCGGGGCTGTGAGAGAGTACCCCAGGATGTTGGCAGGCCTAGTCGTGCGAGAAAAAAGACCCCAAGCTCACACCCCAATGTTGTTGGATTGTTTGTTTGCCTGTGCGAAGCGTCGTTGGAGGGGAAAGAGGCGTTTATGGGTTAAATAAAATATAGTACGCATTCACCGCGTCCGACGACGTGGTCGCGTTCGAAACCGCCCCGAGGGAGCGAGAAGGGTGGATCCGCTGGATCTGCAGAGGACCGGGCGCGGACGAGCGCGAGAGCGTTCTGACCTGGGCAGGCAAGGTCGCTGCTTGCTGCGCGGCAGAAAACCGTAAGCTGTTCCGGCGTACTCCGTAGGACAGACAGGTATACGCTGAATGTGGCAGGCTGGATCTTCGTCCGTTGTCGGAAGACCCCGTTGCACCTGCCGAAGGGGCGACTGTTTATGGGCTCAAAGTGTGAACCTGCTTCCGGGCGTGAACCGGCGTTTATGGGCTCAAAGTGAGGACATCGATGACCGGTGGATGGTCAGTCCATGGGCGAGAGTACGTGGGCGAGTCCGAGGTGACGCTGTTACAGTGGAGCTGGATATCGAGAGGGGCGTGGTGAAGTGACGCAGGGCAGAAGCATGGAACCAGCCTCGGCCGTGGTGTTGCCCGTGTGAATGATGAGTGTAGCGTGCCGTCAATTTTCAAAGGAATACCTATTTGTCGATGGTGACGGCGATGGCCATGATCTAGGTGACGTCGACATGAAGGCTGACCTCTGTGGGTAGCGTGAAGAAGGGAAACGTCTTTCTCAGAAAGAGACCTTTCGGCCGGCGCCGGGCTGGGGCTCTGAGAAGAGCCCCGCGGGCCGCAGACAGGCATGGATGTGTTGCCGAAGGAGAAATTCTGACTACCGGGGAATGTCTTTGTTGGAAAGAGAGCTTTCGGCCGGTGCCGGGCTGGGGCATTGAGGAAAGCGCCGCGGACCGCGGGCTGGAGTGGCTGTGAATCTGTGATCTCGGTAGCGTTGATATGAAGGCTAACCTTTGCGGAAGAGCGCTTCGGTGGCTGCGACTCTGTGATCTCGATAGCGTTGATATGAGAGCGTTGACATGAAGGCTCTGCGGAAGAGCGCAAGTCTCTGTTGATGAGAGTCGCTGTGGGTGAGTCGTGACTCGTCGTGAAACAGCTTCCGACTGGTGGCGCCCGGAGGTGCCTCTGGCCCGGGGCTGTGAGAGAGCGCCCCAGGATGCTGGCAAGGCCTATTCGTGCGAGAGAAAACACCCCAAGCTCACACCCCAATATTGTGCGTGTGTGTGTGGTTTGGTATGAATCGGCGTTTGTGGGCTCCATGTGAACCTGCTTCCAAGATCGAACCGGCGTTCCGTGGGCCCAGAGTGTGGCATGGCATGAAACCGGCATTTGTGGGTTACTGTCCACCGTGTCTGAGGACCAGCGGCCGAGCTTCTTCATGATCTGGTCACGAGAGCGCCGGATGTCTATCCACGTCGACGGGTAGGGAAGACGGTGGATGCGGCGGAAAACCGCCGCTGTTCTCAGGCGCGAGGCGTGCTCAGGCGCGAGGCCAAGGGAGGGGGAAACGGAAAAGATGCTTGGCCGAGGGGAAGTTGGGGCAATATGACACTTGTCGGGCCCAGTGCATGTAGCCGATGAGGGCTCTGAAGTGGAAGACACCGTCGATCGTCTTGGGTAAGGAAAACCCCGGGTATTACGCGAGCCTCGAGGATATTGTCCCCCGCAGCCTTCTAGAGGGAGGAATCGTAGAGCAGACGAGTGTCCGTGCCGAAGAGGGGGAGCGCGGTTGTAACTTGTGGGGAATTCAGGTAGATTGGAGGCACTACCTCGTCGGGAAATGAGGTTCTTTGCGCGTTGTAACTTATCTTGTGTCCGAGGCAGGTCCGGATGTGCAATTTCGTCAATTGCATCCCGGTGGGGGCTTCGTTGAGGGAGGGGAAGGGTGCTCACTGCTGACAACGCCGATTGAAGGGCGTTGGGTACTCTTTGCAAGATTGCGGTCGGCCTCAGCGGCGAAGCGAGGGTGAAAATTCCCAACCTGAGGGGAGGACTCCTTTCCTGGGATCCTGTAAAGACTCGAAAAACCCCAGTGAACTTGAAGGTGAATTGAAACGTTTTGGGTGCCATGCCGATGGTAAGAGGGAATGATTAGAAAGGGTTGGCTGTAAAGCCCGAGCTTGAGGTTCCGAAGGGTTCTGCGATCGAGATGGGAGTGTGACGGTTACGTGACCGCTCTGTCCGTTGCACTGTACCTATATATCCTCCACGAAGCTGGTTCTCATCAGCCTAATGTTCTGACCTTTTGGTCGGGTCGGTAGGGGTATCCGATTCCTCACATATGTGAGAGGGAGAAGTTTTGGGAGGACGGTGTGGCTTCACCCTATAAATACTTTCCCATTTACCAATCGCCATTATTGCGAATGAGACGTTATGGCCAATAGCTGATAAATAATCCTCTGGAGCTCGAGCAATGTAAGATACAGGCTTCGCTATATGCCTAATTCTTCTTCTTTCAGGATCGATCCAGTTGACGTAATAAACGGCCTGGGGTGAGAAAGTCACACTCATTCAACTATTCACGATATTGTGATACGTCCGTGTAGTTGCGTTCTCAGCCGGTTCTCTGCAGTTGCAGTAGCCTGAGAGACCTCCTCGGCGGTTTCTCCCGTTGGACTTTCTGTCCCGGTAGACATTCCCTCGAAGTGAGACATTCCAATTTTTTTAGATATCAGTGCTTGTCTTTCCCTCTCTCCGTACTGCGTCTGTTGCTCGCGCCTCTGGGCTAGTCGTTGTCTCTTCTGGTCTTGTTGCTCTCTCGTCTGCGATTGTCGCTCTCTCTCATGGTCCACCTCGACCTGTCGCAATAGATCCCGAATCATACTTTCCCTCTGAGTTTGGCCCTCTATCTCCTGCAAAGCCACGTCTGGCCCTGTCAGCTGATTCGTATCTCCTGGGCCATTTGCAATACCTTAAGCTCTCTCTTATGGAACTGTCGCTGTCTCTTGAAGGACTCTCCTTCCAATACTCGGAACGTTGATCCCAATACTGGAAACGTTGCTCCCAATGCTGGGAACGTCGCTCTTGATGCTGGGACTGTCGCAAATCCTCCTCGAGGGATTGACGCATGGATGTTTCGTAGTTCAGTCGACTTATGATCAATGAACTGGCGTCGTATTGAACGAGAGACACTGACTCGTGGAGGCTCTACCAAGAGAGATTAGTGATGCTGATTGCACAGAAGCGCAGAAAAGGATTGTGTAGATGGCAGGAGACTTGAAGTTTGGTAGTGAATTATTAGGGAAGAACACAAGTCGCGTGGAGCACTGTGATCTACATATGTACCAGGTACCTATGTACCTACGGGATTGTTTAGTCGGGTTGCATCTTGGTTGTCAGACGTCAGTGTCTCTTCTTGGTTGGCATGCGATCCGGTGGGCCAGAAGGCTCTAGATGGTTACCAGAGTCCTGTGGGTCACCAGGCCCCGTGCTGGACCAACCAGACGTGCATTCACCCCTGACGGGATTGTCGGGCATCGCACGAGAGGCTTTGGCCATATAAGACTGTTCACCCTCTTGCTCAGTTTTAGGTAGTTAGATTATGGGAGTTTGGTTCTTCAGTTCTAGTTGTCAGGTCTTTTAGTAGTCCAGGGAGGACTGCTGTCTTTTGAGTCTTTGTCGTCGATCATCGTCTTCGTGTGCAGTTAAGGTCTCGTGAGGACCTTTGCTGCCTTTCGCATCCACCGTCTGTCCTTTGTTTTCTGGGATCAGGTGCTTTCTGGGATCAGGTGCTTCTGTACGTGCGACATGAATGCCCACCTAAGTACGCGTTGGTATCATGTACCTAGGATATCCGTTTCTTCTCGACAGATCCAGTACATGTACCTATGTATGTACTCTCAACAATCGCTTTAGACCTTCCTATCTCATCCTTTTGACAACGCAGCTTTCGCTTATCCGAGCCACGCCAGAAACAACAGATCCATCATCTGTTTAATCTTTAACAGCGCAACATTCGAGCAACAATTCCCTCAATTATGACATCTACCTTTACAAGCGTCCCTTTGCACAATAGCAGTGGCTACGGCTCCAATTGAGACACTTATTCTTATGGATACCTCCGCTTCAGCACATTTCTCACGTTCAACATGTTCTTCCCGAGACACCCGCGTGTGGAGAGTCATCTCCCGTAAAATGCAACCGGCGAAGCTACCATCAATCTGTCGCGTAGTTCGTTCTATGCAGGTATGCTCTCAGTACAAGCTGTCTGGAGTTATATACATGCCAAAAACCTGGCGGCAACTTGCATCGAACAACACGATAGAAACAGCAGTCCTTCCCTATCCGCGGCAATGCGCTGTCATGTTGGCCAGTGCTCAGCATTCAACAGAGACTGTTCCTTTTGCCGTGCAGTGTGCACCTTCATCGAGTTACTTAGTCGCAGTTGCCTACAGCGCTTTCGACCTTCATGGCCGGCACGTTGGTAATAGGGACATCCTTGGCATCAAAGGCGTAGTAGCCTCGCTGCACACCAGTGATGATGCAATTTCGCTCCCAAGTGTCGCCAGCGATATATTGTTGGGTTGCGATGCACTAAAGAATGGGACTTAGCCTCCATGTTGTGTGCCCTGACTTCGTCTCATGGGTTATGTAGGAACGTAATTTCACGCGAGGCACTTACACGTCCTTCACTCTCGCTCCATAACGCCTTTGAAGTGGAAGCATCTAGTCAGTCTCATCGTATCTTGTCGCTCATTCCGTGCTTTGGACAGATTGTCTTGGGTCAATCATACAATATTGGTATAAGTATGGTAACACAGCCAGCGGGAGAGGTCATGATTGTAAGTCAAAGTCTGTCCGCTGCCCGACGCTGTCTGGCAATCGCACTTGGCGTAGCCTTCGTCGGCCGCCACAAAGGGCAGAAGAAGGGCGAGAAGGCTGAGGGCGTGCATGGTGATCAAGTATTGAAAGAGACGTTGGTCTATGGTTTGAGGAAGCTGGAGATTGTTCGTGCTGATTCAACTCGCGAGGAAACTTCAAAAGAGGCGCGGATAGAAGACAGGTTTTAGACAGAGGTAGGTGAGCATAGAGAGACTTTATAATCCTGACTTGAGAACCTTCTTGGCCAATTCGGGCATTGGAGAGGATTTAGGCAAAAATGCGTAGATACCTACCTGTAACCTACGTAATCCGAACTATCCGTAGTCCAAGGATCAAATCCGAACGACCCGAGTCACCCGACGGTCCGACATACCTATTGCATGTCTCATGTATTACTTTGGCCACGGATCAGAATCATAAAGAGACGGACTGATCGGATGTCAGGTCTTGTGTATGGTCTGAAGACGAAACGGACTAAAATGCAGTGATGCGAAGCTGTGCCAGTGCGCGCCAAAGATAGGCAAAACTGACCAATAGGCAGTCTACGCTAGCGTAAGACCGACCAATGACAGCGACAGAAACCTGGAAGACTCCACACCATACCCTCATAAACCACTGGCAACATGGAGCATAAAGAGTGCAAACACGAAATGTGCGCCTCCGCTACGCGTCGCCTGCACGAACTTCAGTTTTGCCTACTCAAGTCAAGGTATTTGCAAGAGCGCGCGAGATGGTAGTGAGCTACAAGGAGGGGTTGTAGCGTGACGGTATCGATCTCTGCCTCCAGGCGAAGGTCATCATCTGCACCTTCTTCAATCACGAATTGAGAAAGTCAGGATATTCGCTCCGTGCAAAGAATTTGCCGCTTGCAGCCGTGCGAACCGTGAAAACCCAAATTGGGTTTTCGTGTTCTGCTGGTACTCCGTAGAAAACGGCGAGATGCCATGTATTATTCTTGGCATTTTTCCCTAATGCAGGCATTTACGCGAGCCCGGCTAGCGCGGTACTTTGTGGCGTTTGCAAAGTTGAAATCTATGCAGTTGAGAAAATTTCCATATCTTTCTAAGCGAAATAGCAAACGAAGATGGCTGGCGCAACCGAAATATGCAATTAAGGTGGATGTGCAAGAGTTTGCGAAAATTGTTGCCGTTCGTGGATCACATGTATGATGTAGGTATGTATCACGATTGACATCTCTCTGCAAACGTCGCTTCGCAGGTTGGCAGTCATTAGTCCAACGGCTCTCATTTGTGATGCTAGAGCCCTCTGTTTCAGCAAGATCTTGACTTCTTCACGTTCAACATGTTCTTCCTAAGGAAGTTCTCCGCGAGCGCGCATATAATGTTTGTATTGAGGAATATGCCATGCTAGTGCTGGCAGCCTCATCACGTGACGGCCGCGCCTGCACCCCATGTACATAATATTCCCACTTTCCCACAGTTTGGGAGACTTAGCTCTTCAGTCAAAACGAAAGTTCCATTTTGCCCCCAAATTGTTCA